>JABVXW010000249.1:0-79574 GCA_013365375.1 Litomosoides brasiliensis | reverse complement strand
AAACTTTATAACTTTGATTATAAATATAAAATAAAGTACTTGTAACCTTGATTAATTTCGACATTTTCACGAAGGAAATAATGATTTCAATATTTTAAAAACTAAAGTCCTTGCATAATTTATTAAAGTCTTTAGCATTGTTGGCATCTTTCATGAAGCCACATCGCTATCAAGTAAAAATATGAAATGACTACCCTATTGGGAAGGCTTTGAATACCTTCGCTGAGTCAACAAATCCTAAAATTTCTTGCAGCATTAAAAGGCAATTACAATCTAGAAGGAAGACAAATATTTTGTGAAATTTCAATTTACAAAAAAAGAGAACACACACAATTCACTATTACTGTTGAAATTGAATTAAGATTTACAATTTCAGTTTAGTCAAGACCATAAATTATTTTAAAACTTAACGAAAAAGATTATAAGAAGAAACTATTTGAGATTATAGCTTGCGACAATAGTAACAATGTTTTATTTGCCACAGTTCTAATGATTAATCGTCCAAATTTTTTCCTACGAATTTGAGAGACTGTAGCTTATAGTAGTGTTCCAGGCTTTTCCATATATTCCTTAAAATGCTTTAACCATGTTGCACCAACAGCACCATCAACAACACGATGATCACAAGACATTGTTACAAACATTGTTGTTATGATTTTGAATCTGAAATTAAATAGTTTAAAATGAAGGGTGCTGGAAGGAATGAAATCTTCCACAGATGCAAGCAAATCAAAATGAACAAAAAAAGCAAATTTATGGGAAAATCAATAACGCTAAGAATTAGATACCGAGATATTCGGTAATTGTGTCAAAGGAAGGCTACATAATTTTTCGGAAACAATTTTTTTCTCCCAGAAAGAACCTCACCCAGTTTTATCATCATCAGGCACAACCTTGCGCTCTGAACTACCGACAGCCAAAATGCAGGATTGCGGTGGATTAATAATTGCTGTAAAATGGCGAACGCTACCAAACATTCCCAAATTTGACACCGTAAATGTACCACCCTGAAGATAAAATCAATACATTAATTTCAATTTACTTAAAAAAAAGCATAGTAGAAAACTAGAAAATTTGTTGAATGAAATCTTCTACAGAAAAATGCAAATAAAAATGAAAAAAATAGGCAAATTTATGAGAAAATCAATGATGTTAATAATTAGGTATCGAGATATGATTCTAAGATATCAAGTATTATGAATATCATCGACATTAAATTCTATTATAAAGAGAATGCAAGGAAGAAAACATTTCATGAATTTCTTGAAAATATCAACTGATAAAATTTTTTTCAGAAACATTCAAAACTAGATTATTAATTAAAAACTGGCAAATGCAAACATACCACATATTCATTTGGTTTCAGTTTATTTTTATATGCTTTATCTGCTAATTGTTTAATTTCAACACTAATTTCTGCCAAGCCCTGTAACTTATAAAAGCCATAGAACAAAAACGAATTAAAAATTTTAGAACTGAACTTTAAAACAACCGTTTGACTGATAAGTCTCTCAAAATTCAGCTTTTATATCTTCTCTTTAGCTACTAAAATTTTTACCGTCACTTTCAAAATCAAATAAAAACTATGTAAGTATATGTTTATCATGTTTACCATAATAAAAACTTTAGAAAACATAATTTAACTGCTGATAATTCTCATAAAAAAAGAAATGAACTTTAGCGTCAGCATTGTAAACAATGGGTGTTATGAGGCCTGTTTCTGTTTTCACAGCAATAGAAATATCGACGGTTAGATTTTGACGGATAACTTTCTCCTTCTCCAGGAAGAAACTATTGACTTCGGGCACATCCAGGCACGCTAATGAACATGCTTTAACGACAAAATCATTTATGGATACTTTGATGCCTCGATCTTTCAGATCAGCATTTAAATTCGTTCGTACCCTGCAAGAAACTTTCAGTAATCTTCCAATGAACCGAGTGAGAAGAAAAATCACAAAACGATATCATGATGCATAATGAACTATAAAATAGAACTGACAATAATTACAGTGGTAAAAAAGGAATAATCACAACACCCTTCCCAGGTATAGAACGGTGGTCAGATAAGAATGAACTTTAGTTCAAAAAGAAACTAAGAACAACTGCTTTTTAATCTACAAGAATTGAAAAAACTGTCTATGCAATTATTTCGCAAAATGTTAAACTCTTTAATTCCGGTAGATCTAGCCAAGCTAATAAACATGCTTTAACGATGAAATCATTTGTGGACACCTTGACCTTTCAGGTCGTTCAATAAATCGCAAAATAAAAGAAAAAAAATCCGGAACACTACTAACTTCAGCAGTTCGTCCATTTTAATTTCAGAGGTAAGGTAGTAATGTGGTATACTCTGTTTACTGAATGATAAACGTTTAGCGATGGTTTCTCTCATATTCGTAAGTGATATATCTTTGTATTTCGGATCACCACGTCTAACTTCTTTCATATTTTCTCCCAGTTTTTCTTGTTCAGATCTCTTCTTATCTAGTATTACTTTATCAGCGGTAAAAGCAGAAGCAGTTCCTCCCGCTTTAACACCTTCCACATTGGCTGCACTGGTATGTTCACCTCGACCGGTACATTCAATTTCCTGCAATAGCAAAATTGCAAAACTGATTGTGTCTAGCATCTGGAATTAATCATGATACAAACAGGATCACTTGTTCCTCATGTCCAATATATCCGAGCAGATACCACATATAACGAATGTCAGTAACATTAATTGGATCAAACAATTTTATACATCTTGTTGCCAACTTCTCAAGGAGATAAAAGAAGACTATCCACGCGTTTCGATTAATTCACCAATTGAAAATATGTTATTTGTCATTTTATGGAATGTTAAAAAAGCATACAACATTAATTTCTGAAGGAAATAAATGTGGAAGAATATTAACAGAGTAAAGCATGCAATTTGTAAGGGAAGCCAGTCTAATGTAAATTACATATGTACACTAATTTAAAATAAAATATGGTAATTAAGTTGTTAACAGAATACAAACTAGATAGAAAATGGAGGATTGAAAACATATAGAAACTATTCATATTATGCTCAAAGCAAAAACCGGCATCACTTACCGATAAGCTGATACCCAATCCAATAGTTAAATTACGGGCATATGGGACAGCAATGATACGGTTGCCTTCCATTTTCATTGCTCTAGAGAGACCGATAGTAGATGAAGAACAGATTCCGGTCGTTAAAGTTGTCGTGCTAGCTTTAGGTACTGCTGCAACTGCAACTCCTGCTTCATGTTGCAATCCTAAAAAAATTAAAAATACCTTGAAAAATTATTTTTCACACAGGAACAAAATTCTACAATCATTGAAACAGAAATGATCATCTTCTCTAAACGTAGCATCAACAAGAATTATTGTAAAACGCAATTGGTATAAATTAGTCAAATATCATAGCAACCTTATTTATATGTATTATAATATTCAAGAAACAGTCATTGATTAAAATACCGATAATGTTTACATATGTTATTTAAATAATTTATTGATAATATGAAAATAACTTTACATAATGTTTCTACTAAATGTATATAAGAGAGATGAGAATGAAACATAGAAGCAAATATCAAATTAAAAAATGTATAAGACAAAAAAAGTGCATGAATATATCTCTCCCTTTCGTATTTGATTTTTCTGTACATTCAAATTCACTTCCTAATAATATTTGCAAAACAGGATCGCTAATCTATCTTCCTTCCTTCTAGACCTACTTAATTGGCGACAATTTTTTTGTAAGCTAATACTTATTTCCAGAATTATATCACCGTCTCGAACACAAAACTCTTTTTTCTCGTTTTTTTTTGGTTGCCACCGTTAACTGCTGTGTTATATTTACATCCTCCTGTTATCATCATCAAAACATTGATAAATGAACTGTGACTATTAACAGTGGTAAGTAGTAGTGATATCATCTACCACTAAGTAAGTAGCAGTAATATCGGCATTAAAATATCTGCCATTTTTTCGCTCCATCATCTTTAACATCGCTGTGGGATCATGAGATTTATTCCAGGATTACTAATGAGAAAGCTGGTTAATTTTGACAGCTCAGATAATGTTATCATACCAATACTATCGATCACTTTTTTTAACTAACTTATGAACAGACTAGCTATCCGACAAGACAGCTCAATTTTCCTTTTCAACAGGTAAACATTATTGTCCGTGTTAACTTTGTATATGCTACGGACATTATTGATATATGAAACATTATTTAACATACAATTCCGTTGCTGTGATTGTTACCACGCACTTTTAACCATTTGTTATATTCCAATTTCGGTTTAACCTAATGCTTTAATTTTTCTCCTTTTGAACAATTCCTATCAGAGTTCCAGAAGGAAAGAGGAATTAACAAAGTCAACAACAGAATTTTGCTTTATAATCATAAACCCGACTTTGTTAATAAGTAAACATATCTTTAACTGTCATTTATTCGGAAATACAGTAGCCGGGAAAATCATAATGCAAAATTAATTCGAATAATTCCGATAAACAGTTTCATAAGGAACCTTTTCAAGGTAACTGCAGGGTTCAAAAAAACCGAACCACTTTTTTGTAACTTCTTTTTTTGTAACTTCGCTGGGCAACCACTTGTTTTTGTATTTATCAAATTACCAGCTAAGCTTCAACTAACCCTTCCACATCCTAATTAATTAACTTTTGGAGCAAAGTATACTTTCAAAAATCTAATATTATAAATTATTAAGAGAGATCGATCCTCGTTTGAACCTCCTACCACTACCATTACTATGCGCGTGTGTAACCAAGCATTAACACAATTCCCGCTTTAATGAAAGTCGGGAAGATAAAAATCAAAAACGTGTTTTCCACGAATGAACTCGAAGTATTACTTCACGGTGCTTTTTTGGCACTTTATTGTAAAAAGGAATTATTGAAAACAATGGCATCCTGAACCAAAGATAAAAATACCAATTGAAGCGATGTTTCTACAAACTGAACTGCATTCCTAACTGGCTTAAGATTGGTCAAATTTATTAATCACGATTAAAAGTTATGGATAATGAATGCCCACTATACTTGCTAGCACAAATAAGACTGATTCTAATTCCTGTCTTTCTTTTCTCTAAAACTCATTTAACACTTCTACTTCCGCTAGGATTTTTCTGAAAAGCAAAAAAACCTGCGAAAATTTTCCATTTTCATAGGCGATACATTGTTTCTTTTTGCTTTTACCCAAAAAGCCTAACAAAAGTCTATTTCAAAACTGCCGAAATTTTACTAAAATCAATGGGACTGAATACATAAAAGAGCATGAAAATTTTGCAGTACGCTTACGCCACTAAAATAGAAAGGTTTCTTTAGTGCCAAGAAACAAAGAGTAATTAATTATTTGGATAGCATGAACAGCTAACTATCAAAAGCAGGAGTAAAAGTTCGAGTGCATTCACTGTTAAAAAAAATTAACCACGCAGAAACGAAGCAAACTCAAAAACATTAGCAAAAACATTTATTCAAAAAATCACCACTAAAAATTCATCTGATAAAACCATGAGGGGCCGCTGATAATAGTGTATATTGCATTTCTTAACTGTTTCAGTTGCCTGCAAAAAATTTTTACCTGTTATTCGCCATGAAATAAGGAAAATTTACAGCAGATTTTCATTGAATTTCATCAAAACCTGCGATCTTCTGAATAAATTTCCTGTTCTCTTAGTAAAATCATAAGCGCACCATCCCTTTTCACATTCACAAACACCCAATTTTTCATATTTTGAAAACCGCCCGCTCTACGCCACATGTATTGCTTTTTCGTACGCGACTATAATTCGGGAGTCAGTAGGAACAATTCAACTTCTATCGAATTAGTGAAGACCGTTAATTAAGCTCGTATACTTCCAGTTAATTAAATCAATAGCTAAAAACTGGCGGAGGAATCTTAACTAAGCACTTGAGATCCAGTAGCTAATAAATCCACTCTCCAGTTGATGGTATAATTTAATCTTTTCATTTAGCTGGTGACAAAAAACTTATTCTATGCTTAGCGCTGAATTTTTTAAATAAAGAAAAAATGCCAAGACTTTTCTGAAAAAAACGTATTCCTGAGCTGTCTGTAAGAAACTTTTGGTTAAGAATTGCAAAACCCACAAAAAATTCAACTACAGAATGAACTTAAGGAAACACTTTGATGACATGCAGAATAGTTACACTTCAGATGTTCGTCATCGTTCAGCATGTGTTTGCCATCACACGGCATGATGTGTGAGGAAATCAAAAATCAGTGAAAGTTTTGAGAAACGCACTTAAAATTTTGGGGTATTTGTAAAACTTCCATTTTAAGTCTCGCAAACTCAATTTCGGACCAAAGAAGATTCCAAATTACTTAAATTTATTTCTTTGTTGAGCTTTTTACTAAATGCAACTGTTCTTGACTACTTTCGACATTACATTTATACAATCTGCTTTATAGAGAAAAGAATGTGCTTACCATTAACTTTGAAATTAGCAAACGCACCACAATCCTCCTTCTTGTCAACAAAGACGCAAATTGGCTAAAAAAATGAAATTTCATCTTGCAGTGATGATAAAAATAATTTAGTAGAACATAGGTTTAAAAAGTTTGAGAGAATCCTTATCACCTTCTGCCAATGAAAATTTTTCACATCCCATGTTTTTTTTTATTCCATTAATTCATATTTAAACAAGCAACATTCATTTACTTTTCATCAAGCTAATCTAAACATCTGATTAAAGTATTTGTTTCAATAGATGCCAAACTTACTTTCCCAAGTTTGATGCCTTTAGTACCATCAGGTGCCAAAATTTTAGCCAAGACACCTTCTTCGGATGCTTCAAATGCCATTACTGACTTATCAGTTTCAATTTCACATATCAAGTCGCCTTCCTCTACCTCATCACCTTCTTTTTTATGCCATTTTACAATAGTACCATGTTCCATTGTTGGTGAAAGAGCCGGCATTTGGATCAGTCTATGTTCCGGAAGACCTGAAGTCTAAAGCACTATACAAACTAAACTAGCTGATGATGACGATATAGAATACTACGCAGTATAATAAGCTTTATTCTGACACTAAATGCATATTTCTTCTTATAAATTTCGAAAAATCCACTGCTATTCAACTTTCCTATTGAGAGATTTAAATGTGCAAAATACCCTGACGGAAGTAAAAAACATCTTACTGTTAGAATACAATCTACACAGTTGCTTATTGTTATCTTGAACCCGATGAAGACGACTTATGCAATGCTTCGAAACACCGAATAAAGGTGTAAGTCGAGATGTACACTCTGCACGTCTGAAAAATATTTTACACTTGTTACCCAATAAAGACACAAATCTGCCTTCATACAAGAAAAAGGTGTTTGAGATTTGAGATCTATAAAAAGCAATCGATATAAATTTGAATTATTATCAACACACTGGGAGTTCTGGCGCTGCTGCAGTTAAAAACAGATACGGAACGTTCGATGTAAACATACATAAATGAGACCGGAACTGCAGTGCAAGGCACAAATATATGCTTAAGTCCATTACGTGAACGTAACGGTAATAAAATATTTCGCAAATGTATTTTAGGCATCATTCAAGCTGATTACTCGACTTTGTGGTGATTTTTTTCTTCCGAAATACAAATTTCCAGTCGAAGCTATCTGAAAAAATAATCAATAATCTGTCAATTCAGTGGAAGAGAAACTGTCTAAAAAAGTAATCAATAATCTATGAATTCACATGTAATTACATATGGGAAAAATGAAGTACGAGTCGGACATTAAACAGAAAATGAAAATACAATATAATGGAACTATGCTATCAACAAAACAATAATATATTGAAATAGAAAGGGTATGAAAACAGTTTTACTGATTTTAGGAAGTTATAGGAAAAAAAAAACAACCATAAATCACGAATCACTATTTTAAATATCTTAAAACTCGACAAATTATAGGGAAGTATTTCAGAAACGTTCAGCAGTAAGTCATGTCCTCCCTTATATAGTATTTAGTGATATCCCATGAAAAGCGTCCCATGGAAGCACCTCCAGAAAACGCCTCATGAACCGACCGATCATAACCGATCATAACCGACCTCTCAGCACGTTTTAAATGCGGGCTACCCGAAGTCTTAGAATACCAACCGGTCCATTGTTAGCATGCTGTTAGCATTTAGGACAGTTGCGATTTCCTCGACTCTTTCTCTCTTTCCCTTTTTTCTTTTCCAAGCATCTTTTTTTGTTTCTATCTTTAAACTATGTTGCATCATTCCTTCCTTCTCTCTTTCATACAACGTGATCTTTCCTTCAGTTAGACTTCTTTTTGCTCCCTTCTCTTGTTATCTCTCACCTGTTTCCCGCGATTTAAAAACCAGTTTGAAATTGATTTGGTGTTAATTGAACAGGTGTGTTCTGACGTTCGTGAATAATGAGCTCATAGCGTTTGTCTTCAAACGAGACATGGAATTATGATAGGTAATGAAACTTAAATCAGGTAATCAAACTTTTTCAAAATGAAGCATAAGACGGTATCTCATCCGACGAGATATGATAATAAGAAAGAAAAACATGACGATGTCGGGTGTGATAATACAAAAGCTTTGCAGCATCGGGAAGATTCAAAGATTTACGTGAAAACTGATGATAATGAGATATAACAGCGTATGTAGAATGGACGTACTATGGAAAGTTGAGGTGACGTGACACAAAGTGTCCGTTAAAATAAGAGTGGACGTGCCATGGAATGGAAATGCTATTCTGTGAAAATAGGAATAATGGAATATAAAAAAATTCCGAGCAGCTTTTTTCAAGTTGGTCGGTGCAACATTGTTGCGAAGAAAAAGATGCTTACGTATAATTTCTATTGTAATCATAGAAAAGGCGAAGTTAGATAACTTTTCACATATTAAAACGAGAACTTTTGATGAAATTTTAGAAATCTAAACTACAATTTCTGGTTTATTTTTTACATTAATAGCTGACTACTTGGCTGAAATTCAGAACAAAAAATATGATTTAAAAAAAAATTAAAAAGGATTGAATAAAAGCAAAAAAACATATTTAATTAAATTTTTTTTTGGAAAAAAATCAACTGAATTAACTGCAACAGTTAAATAAAATGAAAAATAATTCGAAAAACTTTTTGAATTTTCATAAATTAAATTTAAAAAAAAAGTCAAAATTGTACATTATTTCGCTTTTTCTTTTGTTGATTAGTCCTTTTTGCTAGAAAAAAAAATTAACTCAATTTTTCAAATATCATGTGAAATAAAAAAATCAAGTGTAATTTAAAAAAAAAACTTTAAAAATCGTTGGCGGTTTTTTTAACGAAGCAACCTACACACTGTCACAAGGAAGCAACCAACCGCACCTGACGATGTTTTGCACTAATTTTACTTTTTTTTTTATTTTGTATTCTTTTAACATCTATTATTTCTTTTTCTTTGTTATGGGGGATTACATACGATTCGTTTTTTTCCTCAATTTTCATATTTTTTCTCTTTTTTTTAAATCATCAAGCTATGGAGGAGCCGAATTAGTATATGGTGACAGCTTTGAGGAAAGGTATGCTATCGCGAACCAGCCAACTGTTGCACAGGTGAAATTGACGAACATACATTCATCACGGAAATACTCGCTACTTGTAATGAGCAGATTAAAAAGTTATTTTTTCTTTTATTAAAAGATTACTTATGAGAAGGATAAATAGACGATGAAAGAGTATACATATATACGTTAAAGTGTAGACATTCCATTTTTTTTGATTTTTTCAATTCTTCAAGGTTAACTTTGTATATTTGTAATAATTTTGAGAATTTACTTAAACTTTGGAAGGTAAAGCAAGTAATTTTATGCAATATTTTAGCATGTTTTGAAAGATATTAGAAGATTTTTACATTAAATGTTATTTTTAAAATATAAAAACTTTATATGACATATTTTTGAAGGCATCCATATCTATGGTATTTTTTTGTGGTATTCTCGACATTATTTCATTTATATTTTTAATTTCAGTAAATTAAAACTTTACTCATTGGTTAGCAATTGTTTTCGAAATTATTTAATGCTAAGACTTTTTCAAACATTCACGTATAAATTTAGATTTTAGTTTTGAATTTCACAACTTCAGTTGCTTTTATTTAAATGTAACCAATATATAAAATAAAAAAGAAGGTGAGAGTTTACCAAATTTAGAATGAAATTTTAATAAAAATACATGATTTAAATGGCTTATGCAATCGTTACTACTTCAGTCGACTTAAATTACATTTCATTTGTTCTGTCTAAAAGCTCAAATGAAATTATCGCAATAATTTCCTGTGTTGTAAATTAATAAACGATTGTAATAGAGAAGGAACAATATTTTTTATAAAAATTTCACAAAAAGAAATTTCATTGGAAATTTAAAACTAAAAGAAGAGCAAAAGTTAAACAGTTTATTATATTTAGTCTGTCCAATATATTGTTGCTTAACTTGTATTTCTATAGGTAATTTTTTTTTGTCCGAGTACTACAGTAATAATTATTATCAACGATAAAGAAATCAGAAGTTGCATTTTTTTTAGTTCGGGAAATTAGAATAAGTCTTTCTCCTTGCAACATGGTATTTGAACTTCTCTGATCGGGTTAAATGAAAGAATTATACATCACCGATATTACTGGATTGTTTGATGAAATCCGTCTTTCAGGAAATATGATTAGAGCAGTTTAAATCATACAATGCAAATCAAAAGCAACAGTACTTGCTTTACTGTATGCATTATGCATTCCTTTAGTTCACCTCTCATTGTCGTATTCGACATGAATTTGAAAAAAACTTATCGAAGAAATTCGTATTTACATTTTATACGAATAACTAGGATATTAACATTTGTTCTTATTCTTAAAATTTATATAGTTTTTTGAAAAGAAAGCAAAGTATTAAAAATTATCGCTTTTTTTCACCAATATCTAATTCATTAATAATTTCATTAATTCAAATAATGAATTGCGTGCAGAAAATTTCTATTGAAATTATAAATTAAAAAAATTTGCATAAAATAAAAATTTGCTTTGATATACAAAGCATAAAATCCTTTAAGAAATTTTAAAATCTGCCCTTTGTGTTTTCGTTTGTCTGTTTTTTTTCTAATGATATTTGAAAATAATGCTAAAGAAAGCAAATTTAAATAATTGGCATCAGAAAGAATTATTGTTATTTTAATTTTTTCCCCTCTCTCTCTCTCTCTCTTTCTCCTTTTCTCCCTTTAATGCACCATTTTTGCATGGAGAGACAAACAAAAGTTAATTTCATAAGCATATGCACGTCTGAGTTCATAATTGGAAAAATCACACAGTAAATAATTTACTGAATGATTTTGAAAATGAAAGAGAACTGCTCGTTTGTTCTCAATTCCTAAAATGGCATAGTGTAATTAATAACATATCAGTTGTGAATTTTGGTACGGTTAACCTAAATTAATTTCATGATAAATAAATAGGCGAACGTGGTAGTTAATGTGGACGGTGCAACACTTTACAGCTCTTGTCATTTGGTACTCATTTGTTCAAGTAAAAATGAAAATTCATTTATTATTATTATTATTTACTACTATTATTATTTGTTATTGTTATTGTTATTATTATTATGATCACGATTATTATATCGTTGTCATTATCATTAATTTTTGTGACCATTATTTTATTATTGTTACCATTATGTTATTATTAATTACTATTAGTTATTATTATTATCATTAATTATTGTTATTAATTATTATCATTAATTATTATTAATTACTATCATTAATTATTATTAGTAATTATTATTATTATTATTAAAATAAATTATACCGTATTACATTGTCGTTTTGCCTAATTAATTTTCGGAATGATTTAATCTATTAAAAAAAAATGCCTTTAACTTTATTTAGTGCATTCTCTCCTGGAGTTGCTGATCGTTTTATTGAATTGATTAAATCATTGCGGTTCTTTTTAAATCAAATTTAGTTTGACCTAAATATTTATTTTTATCCACGTATACTCGTACCTAATTTTAAATTTTGATACATTCATGGAAATTGATGTAAACTTCGTAACTGTCGGATTTTATTCCATAAATTAAGCACATTCCATAATCGATCACATTATTTGAATATCCTTTTTAATTTCAATTTCTTATTTCAGTCCGAAATTTTTATACTAATAGTTAAAGCCATTTAAAGCAGGCAAAATTAAATGTTATCAGCAACAGCTATTGTTATCACAGCTACCTCTATCAATTTAGTTACTTGCATCGATCTTTCCAAAATTGTTGATTGGGGTAATTTTTATAAAATATCCTTGGCTTTTTACTTTCTCCAAAATTTCGAACTCATTTTCTTATTGTATAAAATAGATTCAAAAAATATAAATAGATAAATAAATATTTCAGAAAAGCGCACATTGATGTGTTTTGGCGGTGATATTCAAAACAAAGCTAATTATGGAGCAATTTGTAAGTTAGGATTTGCTGATAATCCAAAACTTTTTGAGACTGAATGTTCTGATGAGAAGTACATGGAGGAATCATTTAACGTAACAAAGAAAGGTAAACATTTATTGTTTCATTATTAACGGTAATTTACGTATAACAAAGTAATTGTTGAATTTTCGAAAATTTTCGTGGAAAATAAGAGGGCAACACTGTAAGTTTGCAAAATCCGTTTTAAATGCGTGGAAATGGCATGAACGTTTGGTAATACTTTATATTTAGAAGAAATTCAAATCGAAATATTTAAACTTACATAAAAGTTTTTGAATAGAAATTTAGATAATAACGGAATTTTGCCGAAGGATGTTCGAACTGTTTGCAATATACAGTGTAAAGGTGCCGATCGTGATTCAGTGATTTCAAAAATTCCAAATTCGATTCATGAATGTGTTCGTTGGTATAATTATAACACTTTAAAAAAAGGTATTTATCCTCATTTCTGAACTATTTTGTCAATTTTAGTTAACTTAAATATAATTTTGACTAATATGTTACACATTACATGGAAAGAGAAGAAAGGATTAAACAAATTAAAACTTACAAATTCTGAAATTTCTGACAAAATTCCGCGCATTAATTTCAAAAATATAACAAAATCAGTGTAAGGAAATGAGAATGTGTAACATTAACAATGAATTGATTACTTCTGTGAAGTATTGAAAAAAAACAAATAGTCCTTTGCTTGCTTTTTTTCCTCTTCTCTATTAATTTAAAAAAATTTTAAAAGTAATACTTAAGTTTGATTTCATCCCATTTCTTGTTGCTTCCTAATAATTAAACAGTCTCATCTGAACTGCACTATGATGGAAAGTTTTTTTTTTAGCAATTAATAATAAAAGTAAGATTAAAATACTTTAAAAATTTTACTCTTCTCTACTGAGTTTGTTTGATTAACAAATCACTTATATCTTTTCCTAACAGTTAAATTTCTTTCCTCAATTTCCAAATTAGTTTTATTTCAATTATTCAATATGCGTTTAAATATTTGTTCAAATATTTTGAGATGTATTTTGCATAATTATTATCAGTAATATTGATTAGTTAATACTGTAAAAGGTTTTTTTTTTAGGTGATGAATGGTATATGTGGAGATCTGGTAAATGTCGTAATGTAACGGTAACATTTGAAGTACACTGTGGTTTTCCAACAAACGATCCAAATGATTTCAATATTTTGGCACAGAATAATATCAGCCTTTCAACAAAAATTCATTTTTAAATGCTAAATTTACTGATTTAATAAATGTTTACTGCATGGATGAAAGGAAATATTTGAAATTAGGAAATTAGGAAAAGGCTTAATATTCAATTAATTTCGTTGCAGTAATAAAATAGAGCGATTAATTATTGGGCATCAATTGAGTTACATAATAAATTTATGCAAATTTAATTCGATTATTCTTAATGAGCGCATGAAAAAACTGACTGTAATAAATTATCATATAAATTATACGTGTAGTCATTCATTCCATCAAAATTGGAATGATTGAATAAATGGATTAGACGTATAATTATTACGCAAAATATACTTCAATTAATTATTACTAAATGAACAAAATTATCAGTCGTAACACATGTTAAAATTAGTGATCGTTGAATGAATTCATTTAATTCAATATTTTTTTGAAATAAAATTTAAAATTAATTTTTTTTCCTTATGGAAACAAAAGAAGAAAGAGGCAAGAAAATACAGTGAAATGATAAATTTTTTGATTACAAAACTACAAAAATGACAGAAAAGAAATTGAAGAAAAAAAAAGAATGGAAAATCGATTGGTCCATTGAAGTGCTTCTTGAAAATCAGAAGGACGTACGAAGGGACGTACGAAGAGGAAATAAATATAACAACGCGTCCTAAAAATTTTTCTTAATTGGCGGAAATGGCAGAGAATAAACAAAATAAATGACCGCTCGTCTAACGTTCGCTTATCGTTCACTACCATTTCTTTCATTTTAAATCATTTGATAATTGATATTTGGACTACCAGCTTTTTCATTAAATTTAAAATAATGGAAAAACAAAAAAAAATATATATTTTTTACCTCATTTATATCTTAATTACTTGCATAAATTATAAAAAAAATTTGATTTTCTTTTGCAGTTTCACTGATAAATTGTCAATAATTTGTCATTAAGTTATAAAAATTAATATTAAATATTTAAAAATAGCGAATGAAAAAAGTAAAGAAAGAAAGAAAGATAAAAGAGAGAAGGAAATTTGACGACAAATTAATAAAAATGGTTCAATTGGTAAAAAATGAAATGAATAATGAAATTTTCAATAAGTGATAATTTCTTTCTCCAAAAAAAGAAATGTTTTAAAAGGGAAATTCATCACGTAAAATCTACCAATAATATTTTAGCATTCTATTGATCTTAAATTTCAATACTTTCATACTTTGTTATTTCTAAACTTTGTTATTCATTGTACGTTTTTTGCTTTTCTTAAATTTCATTCTTTCATCTCTTTGTTCTATTGCTAAATTTTACTTTGTTTTTTTTTGCTCCTTTTTTTCTTCTCATCCTAAGAAAGGAAATCAAATTGCCATAAATTAGAGTTTCTTTATTGTCACTTCTAAATGAATGATGTCAGCTAATCATATTATTATCTTGATGGTCTAAATGATTGTAAAAAAATGGAATAAGAGAGAGAAAGGGAGAGAGAGAGAGAGAGAGGTAAAGAAAAAATAAAAAACGAGGCGGTTTTATTATTAGAATCATCCCTAAATTTACTCCGGTAGGTAGCACCATTGCTTGATATCCATTTCACCTACTCATTTGATATTCTCTGAATGGTATCAGGTCAATGATGCTTAACTCAGGAATTGAAGTAAACATACGGTAAGGGATGATTCCACGAACCAACCTAATGCAGTACAGCCAGCCGTGTGGGCAAATTATATTAGTATCATTGATATTTGATGTCAACGTTCAGCAGAATGATAATTATGAATGCTTTGAAAGATCATGATAAGGGAAGGTGAGAATGATAGTGTAAAGGAACATAGAGTACAACAAGTAAGTACTACTATTTTTCTATTGCATTATATACTTTGTGAAAAATGAATTTTAACAAATAATTCAACAGTACCAGTTATGTCAATTATTTTGAAGTATAAATCTTTTGTTTAATTCGATCAGAAATTAAATAGTTGGAAATTCTTTTCCTTGAAATTAGTTCAAAAGCACTGTGAAGAGTAGCGATCCGTCTACACATAACGCACAATCTTTCTCAATCAATCTTTCTTTACTATTCCATATATTCCAACAAAACTTGTAATCTGCTTATCATTGATAACAAATATCACTATAGTTAATATAATTTTATCACAGTGCGGCATCCATAACATCTGGCTGGTTCGTGACTGTACTTACGAGTTACACTCTGGTGATATCAACGTCTTTCACTTCTTACAAAAAAAAAAAAAAAAGAAGAAAAAAAAGAAAAAAAAAAGAAAAAAAAAGAAAAAAGGTTAAGAACGTGGAAGCGTTTGAACCAAGTAGTGTTTGTAAAATACATCACTCAGCAACCGCCAGCAATTTTTATTTAAATTTCACTTCAGCAATAAATATTGCTTTTGCAATATAATACAACATAAGTTTAAAATATCAAATTATTGATTATTTTGCTTTGAACCTTATAAATTGTTCAGTAAATAATAGTTTTTTAAAAAATAATGCTACTCTAAAAGCTTTGAGATATTGAAGATAAGTGGATTTTTAAAAAAAATATTTTTCCATTGTTTACGAATATATTTTTTATGGCCTGTAATTACTAGAAAAACTTATGAATATTACAATTATTTTATAAAGGACGCTAAGGTTGTTGAAAATATGCATATAATCATTATATACATATATATGCACCTGAAAATGTATTACACCTGTAATTAATAAAATGATTTAGAATTTTCCTCATATTCACTTCTAGGTTACACCACATATCTTACTAAGGAACTTTTCATATTCACGTTTACTTACTTTTAATATTTCACGTATGTACATCGTTGCTGCTGATTTCTTTCAATGAAGAAAATTCATTTACATTTACGCATATTTATTTAGTATGCTAACCGATTACCACGTAATTAAAGCAATACATTTTATAATGAAATTTCTTGCAATCTTTTTTTTTTCAATCAAAATTTTCACTTAAATATCGTCGTCATTTGGCAACTAATTTTGCAACAACAAAATTCAGTAATTCTTACATTTCCTATTATTTATCAAAGTTTTTTAGTAATCGAACTTAATTCTTTGAACATCTCCTTGTCCATTTTTTTTTCACAATTTTGATGACAAACTTTACTTTTTTGTTTTGAAATGCTTCTGAGATGCATATTTTATGCTATTTATCTATCGATGATACTTTCAACAAAAATTTAAATATTTTCAATTTTTCAGCTCTTTTTTCGTAAAGCTAAGAAATTTTACAATGTTAATGGAATTTATTGATAAAATGCTTTTCATGAATCTATCAAAATTTTAAAACAAAAAGAGGTATTATATTGAAATGATTTCTTTTTGAAAGTTTTTATTTTCAAATTGAAAACAAACAATTACCAGCACAGTGGAAGAAAACAGGAATTACAAATGTAAAATTTAATTAAACACGATCATTTCATTTAAATTTTCACTTGCATTAATCATAAAATTTGAGAGAAGATTTTCCAGTATTTAACACAACCAATGACATCATTTTTTTTGAAAAAAAATAAAAAAAGAATATGATTAACGATCAAGAAACATAGTCGTTAAAAATATTTCACTTCGGAAAAGAAATTAAACTTTTAACAAAACTTCTGCTCAAAGTTTTTTGAACAAAATTCCACATTAAAGTAATTTTTATCTGGCGGCTTATGTTCCAAACATATTTTATTAATTATTCCTAAAATATTTAGACTGGTAAGTCTAACAAATATATAATTTAACATAATGAATTATATGTTGAATTTATTCCTTATGTTTTTTTTTACCTTTTTCTTTTACTTCTTCACATTTTTAAATTCAAATGTGAAATCTTTACAGATGTTAAATATGATTAGTTGAATTGGCCTAATTAGCACCCTAAACTGAATGAATCGGAATGAAGCGTTATTTCACGATCACAGATTACCAGATGTTGTAGGAGGAAGATCCTTCTCGAAATTTTTATACTTCAAATTCATTTTTAACGATGATAATATTTCATTATTGAAGCATTAAATTATTGCAATTCATTCAGGTGCCACATGTGACGAGTCGAAGAACGAAAATTTTCTCGGAACAATTCATTAATTTTTTTCTCCGCAAATTCATACGATATTACAATTATAGACGAAGATTTATGTGTTAAATTTGTTCAAAAAAAATTCGAATTTTGAGATTTTGCTTTTCATTTATTAAAAATATGAAAGTTTCATTACAATTGCAGTTTTTATTACTGAGATTAAGTAGGATTTGCACTGATAATAATAATAATAATAATTGATAATAATAATAATAATAATAATAATAATAATAATAATAATAATAATAATAATAATAATAATAATAATAATAATAATAATAATAATAATAATTATAAATAATAATAATAATAATTATTATTATTATTAATATTAATAATAATAATAATTATTATAAATAATAATAATAATTATTATTATTATTAATAATAATAATAATAATTATTATTATTATTATTAATTATTATTATTATTATTATAAAATAATATATAGCGGCATAAGAGCAACAGTAGTAGTGAATAATTAATAATATTAAAAATAATGATAATAAAGGCAATGATAATGGTGATAATAGTAATGATAATAGCGGTAAATGATAATATAGTTAATTATGTGGATGATAATATGTAAATAATGATAAATAATGACAATATAATGATAATATGTTATGTAAATGATAATATTACTAAGTAATGATAATAGTAATAATGATAATAGTGATAATGATAATAATAGCAATAATAAGTAATCGAAATTATTATTCATTTAGAATAGAAAAATGTGTTTTATTTCTTTCCTCTCATTTATGCATTTGTTTTTTTTCATTTTTATTAATTCTAAGAATTTACTGTATTTTGCCCATTGCATATTATTCTAAATTTTATTTTACTTCGTCATAAATGTTTATGGATTTCTGGAATAAAATTATGCAAAGCAAAAAAAGCAATTTCTATTTCTAAGATTGGAAAGAATTTGCATTTATACACTGTCTTTTATGAGAGAAAGAGTAAAAGATACAGAGAAAGAGGGAGAGGGAGAGAAGCAAGGAAGAGGAAAAGAAGGTTTCAATCTATCTATTCCTAAAAGGTTTTTTTTTTCTCAGTCAAAGAACTGATGATAATGATGACGGTGACGACGATGATGATGATGATGATGATGATGATAATGATAATGATGCATATTGAACAGAGTAAGACAATTCTGATAGCATAGAAGTAGTTTATTAACTAAAATTTGAAATGTTTAAAAAATGAATTTAATTAGTTATTTGTTATCATTGAAATGAAAATGGATTTTTTTTTCGTTTTTATTTTGGTAATAAATTTTGTACACACAAACATATGTAGATGGAAATATACGAGAAGAGATATTCTAATTAAAGAAAGGTGTAAATTATTCGATTAATTAAATTAAATTAGTGCAAAATTAAATTCGAATGTTTTCAGTGAATTAGAAAATAATGAGATTAAATTTCCATATATTTGATATAAGTGCATAGAGTTTCAGCAAGCTAAGACAAATGTCCACAACCAGTCTGATATGTTATCAATTATGGAAGAGTAGAGGAGGAGAGAGAGAGGGAGTGAGAGAGAGAGAGAGAGAGAGAAATCACTAATCATTCGTAATTTGTTACTTTGAAATTGCCTCTATTAATTGTTAGTTAGCTTACAAAAAGCTTGTAATTTTCTCTTCCATTTTTCAAATTTTAGGAGTTGAATTTTTTTTTTCAAAATAGCTAATTGCTTGTTATACAATCATAAAAGGTACATTTTCACCTGTCGTCAATTGCTTCATTCCAACAAACAAAAAGTATTTCACTTTTTAATTTTCAAAACAAATAAAAGAAAAAATTGACAAAATGAAAACTTTTTTTTAATAACATTTCTTTTATGTTTGACAAATTTTTAGGATTTTTTTTTATCAAAAATGTTATCACATTTTCTGTCTGTTATTGTTGCGAAACAGTTGTGACAATTTTATTACAAATTTTAATTTTTAATAATTTAAACGATACAATTAAGCGCTTTTATTTTGTTTTATAACTTTTTTGCATTTACTTATGCAAAACTATCAGTTCTTTTTTCTGCATAATTTTTTTTTATGGAATTTGGATGGTTTAAGTGATTAATAGTGGAGGTAAATAAGTTGAAGGATAGCTTTTTTTACACTTGTTTTTTTTTCTGTTTTTTTATTTTTTACTTTTAAATAATTACTTTTTCTCTTTTTTTCCTGTTTTTTTTATTTTTTACTTTTAAATAATTACTTTTTCTCCTTCCGATCAATTGAACAAATTTAAAATTTTAAAGTTATAATAATCTTTTTTTTAACGTTTGAAATTTATTTGCTCGAAAGTTTCATTTTTTTCGGTGAGAATTATTAAATGTTGTTTTCTTTTTTTCAAAATATTACAATTTATTTGTTCATTAGTGATCATCGAAAGATGTCCGAATTTTATTTTACTAGTTATTTCCTTTACTAGTTATTTCCTTCAACTACAATATTTAAATTTTCAACTTAATTTTATGGTTTTACACAGGGATATGTGAGACTCATTTCATTTCTTTTTTTTTTAATTTCAATTTCTTCTTCTTTTTTCTTTCCTTTTTTGCTTTTTCTATTCATATAATAACGATCACACACTTCTATTCAAAGTAGAACTAGTTGAAGATTGATTGACCGTTTTTTTTTCCTAAATAAATTTAAATGGTAAATTTTAAATATTTCGTTTAAATTAAACATTTAAATATTGCAATAAACATTTAAATATTGCAATTCTAAAGTTTAATTTGAAGCAACGACAACAGCAAATGAATTTATCATCAATTATTTAATGATTTCATTATAATCTCATTTTCAATTTTAATTCATTCTATAATTTATCACTTCCATTACACACTCTCCCTCTGTTCCACCATTCCCTGCACCTTACTTCTGTCCTCTCATTCATTTCATGTCTGTTTAATAAAAATTTTTTCTCATTCAAATTACTCATACTCTTTTTAAAAATTATGTTCCCAAATTTTGGTTAAAAAATTTGAGAGAAAAATTTTCATTTTAAAATTGTCATCATCATCATCCTACTCATTCATTCATGTGCTAATTAGTAGTTTATCATTTGTCACTTTATTATAATTAAGTATGTAAATACAATTAATGTTTTTTTTTCTTTGTAAGAAATAATTTTAAATCGTTTATTTTTAGTTTAGTTAATGTTGTACAGATTCTTTTCTGTTTCTTTTTTTGTTTTTTGTTTTTTTTTTCATCCAATTAGTGTTTCGTACTTTCGTTTCATCAATTCCGATCAATTCTTATCAGCTGTTAGGCTACTTCTTTTCCTCTTTTATCTATTTATCTATCATTTTTAGCTTTACTATTGAAGTTTCCAGCTAATATGTTCATATTATTAATACAAAGAATATGTAAATGTTGTTGTTGTTGTTGAAATTAATTTAATATTTGCAAAAAGAAAAATTTTTTTTTAGTAATTACAGAAATTTAATATCCTTCCAATTTATTTAAACATTTAAAATATTTCATCTGTATTATTTCAATTCTGAGCCTAGAAATATTTCTATCTTATAACAAATATATGAAAATGATAGCAAATTAGTAAATTATTAATTTCACTTCTTTTTTTCCTTATTAATCAAATGATTGATTAATTTTTTTTCTTTTCAATCTTGATAATCAATTAGTGAGGTAATTATAGGAAAATTTATTAACATTTGTAATATCAATGATGTACTACCATATATACTTTTCTAATTTTCATTTCTTCTTCTTTTTCCTTTTTTTTTCTCTAAATTTAATCAGTTAATACTATTCATGAAAATATTACTGTTAAATTAAAAAAAGAGAATTTTTATTATCATTTGATTTATTACTGTTAATTAGGCAATTTTTCATTTTTAATTTTTAAAAATAAACAAAGGAAAAAGGGAGAAATGATTGAAATATGATTTATACGTGATTATTTTATTCATTTCAAATTAACTCACTACAATTTCATTTCTTCTTCATCACTAAAAGGGATGATGATGATGATGATGATGATGATGATGATGATTATGATGATCCTAAAAAATGCAAAGTGTTGTTCAACTTCTGCAACAGTAAATCACAAATACACACATAGAATAAAATGATGCGCATTGACGATCAATGAGAAAGAGAGAGAGAGAGATGGAGAGAGGAAGAGAGAGAGAGAGAGGAGGTAAGGAAGTGAGTCAAATATCTATGAATTCAATAAAAAAAAAAGTGGAATATTTTTAAAAAAAATTGAAAAGGAATCCCACCTGCTGAGCAAACAACCCTTTTTTTTTCAACTCATTTTAGGATTGTTGAATTTCAATCAGCTGTTGCCTATTTTGTACAATTTTGAATTAATTCATTTTAAATTTGATCATATAATTTACTGTTTTTTTTAATATAAATATGCAATATGTAAATAAATAATTTTGAATTAATTCATTTTAAATTTGATCATATAATTTACCGTTTTTTTATTATAAATATGCAATATGTAAATAAAATAAACAGATTAATAAAAAAAAAATTTTTAAAAATGAAAATTTAACTGATGAAGAAAAAAACAACATTAGGCAATATTAGGTAAATGTAATGCAAAATAATGCTAATATTCCATTTTTAATTGTATGTACTGATTTTTTTTCTTAGGTATAATAGTACCAAAATATGTTAATTTAAGGTGTACTCTGTAGCTACATCTTTCATCATTTTCTCTGTTACTATTTTGTAATATAAGAGAGAGTGAAAAGTATAGAAAAATGGCGAAATGTAAGTTCAAAATCATTTCCATCATTCAAATTATTTAAAAAAAAAAAAAAAAGGAAATTTCTCTTAATCCATTTCAATCCCTTACTTCTTACTTCACTTTCCCCTTCTTATTTCGTAGCAAAATAGTAATAATTTTGTTTAGATTGCATGTTCTTTTTTATTTTTTCGTTTCATTTCTCTTCTTTATGTAACCATTCATTTTTTTTTCTTCCATTAAATCACTTAAAATTTCTCTCTTTTAAAAATTCAAATAAAATTTAACATAAATTCTTGCTATTTTAAACGATCCTTAAAATTCTAATCTTCTAAATGAAGGGAGAGCTTTATTTACAAAAAGAAAGGATAAAAAAAATGAAAACAAAAAAAAGAGAAAAATTTGTAGGAATTCCTTATTACAAAATTATTTCAAAATTCTTATTTCAAAGTTCCTTATTACCTAACTTCTTTCATATTATTTTGAATTATTATTTGCATTATTTTGAAATCAATTTGAATTCTTTTTAAAGATATAATCAAATATTTTAACTCTCTCTCTCTCTCTCTCACTTTTCCTCTCTCTCTCACCCACACACACACACACACACACGCAATCTTTCATTTTCTTTTACAATGCTTACGACAGTTACATTACACATATTCATGTTATCCATTATCAGATTATTTCACTTTATCTCTATCATCACTTTATTGATCGCGGAAAAATGTTAGATTGCAAAAAAAAAGAATGTTAAATTTAAAAATGTTTTTTTTAAAGGTACAAGGTAACACGAAACAAAATTTCAATAATTCATTTATTGACTTTGGTACAGGCAAGCTATTGGTTAAAAAAAAAGATTGTTCATCTCTTTGTTTTTGCTTCTCTCTCTCTCTCTTTCTGTATTTTTGTTAATTTTAAAAATGAAATGAAAAGTACAACATAAATAAATTTCTCTTTTCATTAATAAATTTTCATAATGATACAAATATCATTTTTCTTATCTCTTTTCTTCATGTATATGTATTATATATCATCATCATCATCATCATCATCATCATCATCATCATCATCATCATCATCATCATCATCATCATCATTATCATTATCATCATCATCGTTATCTGCTTCCACATATGCATTTCACTAATTTTAGTAATTAGAATGAAAAAGTAATTTATATGGATGATAATTTAGTGGTCGTTTCATAATATATTTATAATTTCTGCGGTAGACCTACTATTTCGTAATAAATGTAGAATTTTTATAGATTTAGTGCTGCTATAGGTGACAATTCCAAAGCCACATTATTTAAAAGAATGTAGGTGGATGGAATGGATTGCAGTAGGTATTGTTGGTTTCCTTCTTTATCTTTTTGCTAATATTGCTGCAATCCATTTATTCCGTAGTAGTAATAGTAGTAGTATAATAGTAGCAGTAGTAGTAGTGATAGTAGTAGTAGTAGTAATAGTAGTAGTATTAGTAGTAGCAGTAGTAGTAGTAGTAGTAATAGTAGTAGTGGTAGCAGCTTTCTCATAGATCGTCATATAGATTGATGTCTATGTGAATTTTTGTTACAGTTATTATTTGCTAACTTTTATACAATTTTTTTGTTCACAGATTTTTACCATACAACATTTCAATTTATGTTTGTATATATACGAATTCCTCAAACAACAAATTCACATAGGACATAGGAATAGGAATAGACATAGGAAATAAGTGAGAGTGAAAAGGTTAAAATTACATTAATTAGTAAACAAAAGATTTGGTTTGGATGACAGAAATAATTTTTGATAATACACGATATTTCATGTGAGAAAAAAAGAAAAAATTATCATACATCATTGTTTAGAAGTTTTCATCAGAAACTGTTAGGTAAGATATTCATTTTTCGCTCATTTATTTCATTTAATTCATAAAATATATGTTTTTTTTTGTTTTAAAATTCTAATTTAGCACTTCTTATTTGATTTTATTTTGATGAAATGATTTTTTTTTCTTTTTTTTTCATTTAAAAATTATTAAATGACAGAAGCAGTTAGATGTATGTATCGATGAAAGGTATATCGAAAGAACACTGTGAAAAAAGAGGGTACCATTCTCATATAGGCACCTTCTTAGAGGTTCATTTATGTATAGTACATTAACAGACAATAAGCACATTCCTTTCTTCTTCTTCTTATTCGCTGTTGAAAAACTAGAAATATTGATTTTTTTTTAACGAAATAAAACAAATTTTGCTCACCGATCTTTGATTATATCATCAAAAATCAGAGTATTCTTTGAAAATTTTTCGGAATTATTTCAAAACTTTTTTTTCTTAAATTTTTTTTTCATGGTAAGTTTAAACTTTACCTATCTATTTTTTTAAAATTATAATTTAGCAAAAAATGAATTCAGCCTTTATTTTTGCAGAAACTTTTTGCACCCCCCATTTCATTATGCTGAGCTTTTTAACTAAAAATTAAAATTTAAGCAAACGGAGAAAAAAAATTTTAAGTGAAAATTTGGATTACAAATTTATGTTTTAACAATTAACACACTTATACCAGCTCTTTGGTATTTAGTGATAGGTAGTTTTAATTCTGTAGTAGTAGTGGTAGTAGTAGTAGTAGTAGTGATAGTAGTACTAGTAGGAATGGTAATAGAAGATCGAATTTAGCATAAGCTCTTTTTTGCTATAATTTTGTTTGTTAGGAATTAGAGTAAAATTTTAAGCTTTTTTTTATTGTATATATCATGAAAGGTAATAATTGACATTGAAAATGCACTCAATCAAAAGTGTACTTTCCTTTTTGTTTTTACTCTAATCAATTCAGCTGTACTAAATGTGAACTTAAATTTATCATTTAATTTTCTTCATTGCCATTTTCTTTGCCAATAATGAAATTGATTAATTTTTGACATCATCCCAAGAGTATAAGGGGAAATCATTTGTTGTATTGATATCATCTGTTTTCAAATTATTCCAATATTTCATTTTCTATTACAAATTTAATGTGAATTTTCTTTGAAATGCTTTAGTATAAATTCTATCAAACCAGAAATAATCATTATATTTACAGTGTATTTTTCGGAATCAAACACAATTTATATATGTGTATTAAAATGCCATTGATTTTAACAGTCTTCGTTATTTTCTTTGGTAAGTTTTTTTTGTTTTATTTCTAAAGTTTTTTTTTTATTCTTTAATTTATTAACACATATAAAATGGAGAATGTTAATATTAGGATTTATTGAGAGATTAGTTATGATTTATACGTAAAGCTTACTTATGATTTATATATTAATTTTATCATATTTAGGATTTATTCTATTGAAAGATGAAAAAGTAATAGAATATTTTCGATGATTGTTATTTGATGGCATTTTATTTCACTTAGGTAGGATATGCTGTCGTGATACGATCAAAAATATTTAACAGAATATGCGATTGCCTGTAGTTTTTGTTGTAAGATAAACACAAATATAGTATCAGCAAAAGGTGAATATTAATCATTTATCACTTTGCATAAGTGGTTAATTGTAAAAGTTATCATTTATTGTTAAATTCATTTCCCTTTTTCTTCTTTTACTACTACTATTAATAATTTTTGATATTAATTTTTACTTTTGCAATAAATTTTCAAATGATAGGTTATTTGTGCAATACAATCAATGCTGGTAATAATTCGCATGCACAGGGCAATTTAGCAGTAATTTTTAATGCTACATCAGCAAAATCGGGTGATGACTATCCTCTCAAGGCCACTGTACCTAATTTATGGTAAGTTCAAATTTTCCGGTTTATTTTTCGATCAAATAATTTCCATTTAGTGAATTAATTGATTGACGATCTGAAATATCACACCACAAAAATGTATGTATTTTATGTATTTTTGAATTATAGCTTTTGCTCACTTCAGTTTTTTTTCTTGAAATAAGGGAGACAATTAAATGGAAAGAGGATCTGTTGAATTTTAGCAGTTTAAATAGTATTACTTCTAAATTGTTCAAGCTAATTTTTATCCAAGATTTTTTGTTTTAAAGGTGTCAAGCAATTTCTCTTAAATCTCAACGGTTGATACCCATCAAAAAAGCTTACTTTGTACGAGGTAAAGAAATTATCCCCGCACATATCATGAATCAGACACGTGCAATTTTGAAACTTGGCAATTCAACAGTTTGGAGTGCAGGAAGATATCGCTGCGAAATTATTACCGTAGAGAACGAATTAGTATGGGGATGGTTATTCGTGAATAGTTGGTTATATTTGTTTTCTTTTTTGATTTTATGAATAATTTAAGAAGTTATAAAATTTGCTTTGACTACTTTAACTTAAAGCGTTTGAATCAGATTTGATGGATATTTTTGTTTTAGCAATAATTTCATTGGATTATTTACAATCATTGCAGTGCGACCTGTTTTCCATGTGAACCATTCAAAGACACTGGATACTGTTGGAGATAGTCATTTCCGGGTTAAAACTTCCATTCTTAGAGTGACCGAAGGTGAAACAGTAACACTGAATTGTCCCGTACTAGGCTTTCCAAAACCAACCATTAAATGGTATAAAAATGATGTGCCTGTTGGTAAGTGTTATGCGATTGCATATATCGTCACAAATAGTACTAATGACTGACATAATCTAAAGTACCATAAAATTGATTTCTAATTTGATGAAAAAGATTTTAATAGAAACGAAAAAAAAACAGAAACAATCTAAATTTAGTAACATTAGCTCTTCGAATACATTTGTTTAATCACTTATAATTGTTCATGGTTTTTTGAAAAAGGAAATTGCTATTTGCAGCGTCGACGGAGCAGATAACATTCTTAGAAAAGGATCTGCAAATTTCGAAAGTTGAATTTGATGATGAGGGACTTTATTCATGTGTTGCACGAAATTCATTTTCGGTACATATTGATGACAAAAGCATGCTTTGGGAATCACGACTGGATCGTGAACTTAGGGTAAAAAGTAAGCTATTCTGCATTATTTATATATGATAATAATTCTAATACTTAATGTAATATATTTAGTGAGAAAAATGACGAATGAGAATAATGATTTAGCAACTTTGAGTAGAAAGAGGAACATTTATTATTATTTTTAAATAGGCTTATAATAAATTTTTTGCCGCTGCAAAGTTCCATTTCTCACACATAATTGCTTTTTATTAATAATTTTTTTTTTGAAGGTTCATATAGATGGATTTATCCACTCGCAATTATTATCATCATGTTATTGCTGTTATTCATCATCATTTATTTATGCTCGAGTTTCAGTCGCTACAGAACATATAATGTTGAAAAACATGAAAGGTGTGATAATTTTATTAAATTTGATATATTTATTTTTTATTCATGAAAACTTTACATTTTTTTTCAATATCCATTCAACAATATCATCTTTCATTGCTAGTTCATTTGATAAAGAAATTTATTCATTTTCTCCAGATATTTATCAGAAACATTCATTCATATGTTTGTTTATTTTGCAGACGAAAGAAGAAGAAACAAGCGAAACATAGATACAATGAAAATATGTCAAAGGAACAACCAATCTTAGGTTTTAATAACGAATTGGAATAAAATTCAATCGAAATAGCAGGAGAGCAATATAATCACACGGAGTACCACTAGTAATTCAAGAAAAAGAAAATCAAAAAAAGCAATAGTTATTCAGAAAAGTTACTTCTTATAGAACTTTTCTTTTTCTTCTATGGATATGTCTATTTTAAGATTTGAATATGTCATTTGATTTAATTATTGTAATGATATTTTGCTGAATAATGGTGCCTAAGAGCTTTTCATTCTGCCCATTTAAAGAATTTTTCGTTTTGAATTATAATTTTGAAGCATGCACTTTTATTGAGTTCAAAATTTTTTTAAAATTTAAAGTATGAAACTTTTTTCTACCTCCAGTTCTTTTCATTTGCCTAATAGTTTTTGATCGTCACATTGGTTTTTTTTTCTCTCTTTCTCAACTCTTTCTTCAATGAGTTCCTTTCTTTTCTTTTCTTTTTTTTTTTCTTTTTAATATCTGCTCATTTTGTTTCTTTTTATTCGTCTGCTCATTCAAACTGCTTACTTTCTTTTACTGCCTAAAAATTTGCGATCAATTTGATGAAAAAAAAAATGCTTTCAATCTTTTTCAGCAAAACACTCTTTATTATCAGCAACATCTCTTCATGGCATATAAACTAATTTTGTAATGAATGACTTTAAGCTTTTTTTCTTTAAATTTTTAAATTTTATTACATACAAGTATGCATTTTGCTATTTAATTCTATATGTGTGCGTGCATATGTGTGTGTAGTACACTTACGTTTCAATAAATCTCAATTTTTCCGGGTTAATAGAAACTAAATGATTATAAGAAGAGAATTTTAATTATTCATTAGAACAATAATTTGTTTTGTAATAGAGTTATTCATTCTACAAATTTTTTATTTCATTAAGATAGGGAAGGAAGTGTGAATGAAAAAAGGGAGAGGAGGAGTTGATTAGTTATGAAATTCTTCATCAACACTATAGTTACAATATTTCATCTTATTTGAAATTCATATAGCCTCGATCATTTCTATGTAATGGAAGATAGGAAAATTATAAATTTTTTACTTGTATTTTTTTTTCTCTTGCAAAAATAACGAAATCTTCAATTTTTGTTTGCTACTTATATTAGTTATTATTATCTGCTGTGGAAATATGGATCGTTTTTTTTTTAAATTGCTATGAAATGTTGATTATTTCGTCAATTTTGTTTTTTTTTTATGTACTGATGTATGTCCATGTTTTTTTTTGTTGTTTTGATATTTTCATATTATAGTTAATGAAGCCATTTAATCAGTAATTTACAGCAAAAGCAAGTGAAAAGAGTTAAAGTGTTAAATGCAATATGTAAAATAAATAAATACTTTTGTTTTAAATTCATCAAAATTCTAAACAAGAAAGAAAAAAGAAGAAAGAAGGAACGAATTCAAATTCTTCAAACAGTGAATTAAGCAAACGAACAAAACCCATTTGATCAATTTTACCCATTCGTAACATTTCTATGTTTTTATTCAAATGCAAATAAAACTAAATAAAAAAAAAATTTCCTCTTAATTATTTCTCAAAAATTTTTTGTAAAATTTAACAATTCATAATTTTCTGAAATTTTTGAACATTAAAAATTTTCATCAATTTTTAGTAGTAAAATTTAAAAATATTCATTTAGCACAATGAACATGTTTTTTTGCAAACAGTTTGCATGAGTTGTCGATAACTACGATGTTCGCATAACGATTGGCTACAATCACTTGCCAGATCCTGACATTTCCGCCCATTTATCCCATTTTGCATTAAACCATTAATTGTTTGACCTAAAAACTTTGCAACAACAAAAAAGAAAATATTTTGTTAAAAAAAAATTTAAAAAAAAAATTGAACATTAAAAAATTAAACAACAGAGAAATTATATTATATAAATTTTGGATCTCTTACTTATTCGGATAAATCACATGTATGCATAATATTTGACATCTTTTACTTATTCATTGAATGCAGTAAAAATAATATAAAATAATTATATAAAATAATTTTTGTGTAATATAATATAAAATAATTTTTGAATGCAGTAAAAATAATATAAAATAATTATTAATAATTAAAATTTGCAAAAAAAAAAATTTAAAAGATTTGCAACGGAGAAATCGTATCACATAAATTTCGCATATATCATATTGTTTGATTGTAGAATTAACTAATTGTTACGATCTTCTTCAATAACAATATAATGTTATTATGAAATTTTTTTTAATTAAAGAAAATGAATGTAATTAATTAAAAAAAAATAATAATTTTGCTATTTTAGTTAAAATTTTAACAAAATTTCAACATCATTGTATATAAATTTAAAATTCATTATTGCATGAGAAATTGATTGATGCCAAACCTGATTGACATAAACCACATGTTTTCGGACATTCTCGATGCATTAATTGCGCATATCGTCGTTCACTACATAAATATCGTTTACCTAAAATTGATTATAATTTCTAAATTATTTAATTTATTTACATTTTCCATCTTGTAAATTAGAAATAAGCGAAGGAATATTTGAAATAAATCCAAAAATTTTTATTAAGTATTTATAATTATTATTTTTTTATTATTTTAAGTATTTATAATTATTTTATTATTTTAAGTATTTAGTATTTATAATTAAGATTAAAAAAAAGTAATAATTTCATTAAAATAATTATTAAATTTAGAAACCTTCACAATCTGATGATGTATCCATACATATATATTTTATGGCTTTTAACGGATAATATGGCGCAATTGTTGGTAATACAGTTATCGGCGGCTCCTCTGTAATTTCTTCAGCTTCTTCCTCAATTTGATTAATTGCTGATTCAGATTCTGAATATTCAACATTCTCTGCATCTTCTTCATTATCATCTTCTTCCACTCCTATAATTTCTGCAATAATTTTCTAATTGCTAATTTCAGTGTATTAAAAAAATTTCAATGTATTAAAAATTTCAATGTAATTTCAATGTATTTCAATATCAATGTATCAAAATTTAATTTTTAGTCAAATTTTATAATTTTATTAAATTATTAGATTATTGAAATTAGATGATCTATTTATAGCATATTATATTAGAAACCTCTATCAGATTCATTTTCATCTTCATTTACAATTTCCACTTTTCGTTCTTCACATAGATTACATGTCCTGTAAAATATTACTTATAAATTTCTCGCATGTTTTTTTTCTATTTCATTTCTTTTGTAATAATTTCACTTTTATAAATAATAATTAAATGATTTTTTTTATGCATAATTAGGGAAACTAATTAATATCAGGTGAGAATTACACCTGTGAACCTTTTTCTTTTTAGTCGACAATTACAAAAAGTTTACGATATTAATAGAAAATAAAATGGAAAAAAATTAATAGAAAAAAAATAAAAAAAAATGGAAAAAAATTAATAGAAAAAAAATGGTGAAGTAAAAAAGGCATTAATTTATAAGTACACAGGTAATACTTACTTCTTGCAAAGCGATTGCATAACACTACGAAATGCATTACTTTGACATAGATGGCTTCTTCGCTTACAGTGTAGCGACTTATCGGCGCAAATAATCTGATATTTCCGCTCAGCAATAGTAGATGAAATGATAAATAGTAGTAGTAGTAGTAAGCAATTCTCCAAAATATAACGCATTTTCTGCAATAAAATTTAATTATAATTTTGATAAATGTTAAAATTGATAAATTATCACGATCAGATGATGATAGTGATGATAATGATGATGATAATAATAACAACAATGATAATGGTGATAATTTAAGTGGATTGTAATGAGATAATATTTAAAGTGATTAAATGATAATGGTGAGATATCTTCATGATGTACTTGAACAATAATAAATATTTGTTCGTACGTACTCTGAATAACTACACGAAAAGAAGTTTTGTCAACTGCACTGACTGATCGATTCGTTGTCGACCGAACTGAACTGACCCTATCAACCGACCGATTTCACCTTCACTATCTTTCACATCTCAACGATATACTTTGTTGACTTTAATGACCATTGGATTTAGTTTTGCTAAAACGATACAACTGAATCATTTAATGATTTCATTTCGTTCATCGTCTATAGCAACGTTACAAAAATAAATCACCGGATTTTTGCTCTTTCCCATTCTAAATTTATATCCGTTATAGTTGTTTTTTTAATCTTAATATGATTTATTATATGATAAATATGATAAATATGATTAATATGATAAATATATGATAAATATGATAAATATGATTAATATGATAAAATAAGAGATCAAATATGATGAATTAAAGAGCATTCATATCAAATTTGAATTATTAAAGTCATAACAAAGGATGGGAAAGAATTATAAAGAGCATTATACCTTAATAATTATGACCTTTATAATTCAAATTTGATATTAAAGAGCATTCATACCAAATTTGAATTATTAAGCTCGTAACAAAGGAATTATGGACGTTATGAGAAATGAAATGTTAATGAAATATTTTAATGATAAATTTTTACTTTGCTAAATAAACACAAAATTATAAAGTGTTTATTTCAAAATACTCACATACATGCACAGATAGAAAAGTACTTTTTTATTCGCATATTTCCACAACTAAACGGAAATTTTTAATTTAGGAAAAAAAGATTGAAATTATTTTTTTTGTGGAAAAGAGTTATCAGTAATAAGTTGACTTGTGTTTTGTTAAGAATCTTTTAACAATTACATATTACATTAATTTATACCTACCTGTTAAGGTTAAGCATTTTTATACCTTGACAAAAATTTGTTAATCTTTTACCTGTTAAGCATTTTTACTTCACCCTCCCTGCTACACTTTCTATTTTACTTCCTTCATCTTTTCAGTTTCAGTAATTATTTATTGCAATTCTACCTGAGTAATTTATCGCAATTCTACCTGAGTAGAAAAATGTTAAGTTACCCAGTCCATATGTTTCATTGAAATAAAAATTACCAAATATTATTTGCAACAACAAATAAATTGGCATAAAAATAAATTAACAAATAAATTTACTGGATGAAATTTTATTTAAATTAAATTTCAATTAATAATACTCTATCTTTTTTGTTTGCTAAATAATTACAAAAGTTTTGTTTTCTCAAAATATTCACCTATCATTGGATCGTGGTAACTGCAGTAGCGAACATCGATCAATCAACGAATAACATTAGTTGAATTACTTACTTTATTTACTTAATGATTAAGCAATTTTAGGTGAATCGTAATAAAATATTCCGTTCAGTTCGGTGTCATAATGTGTCAAGTTACTCTGTTGAAATACTACTTTTGCCTAATCTAACACGCACCATCGTTGAGCTTTAGCAAACAATTCCGATGTAAAGCAGACGGTTATAAAATTTTAATAATATATTAAAAAATATAGTATAAAAACATACAATATAATGTAATATAATAAATTAATATAACATAATAAATTAAATATAATATAATAAATTAAATATAATAAATATAATATAATAAATTATATGTAATATAACATATAATATAATAAATTATAATAATATAATATAATAAATTATAATAAATGTAATATAATATAATAAATTATAATATAATAGATATAATTATAATAAATATAATTATAATAAATATAATATAATAAATTATAATATAATAAATATAATATAATAAATATAATAAATTAAAAATATAATAAATTATAATATAATAAATATAATAAAAAAGTCATTAAAATAAAATTTTAATATTATTAAAAGTGTAATTAAAACAAAATTAAGATACGATTAAAGGTGTAACTGAGATGTATATATTATTTTAATGATATTTTAATTAATAAACGATGCAGAATTCTTGCTTACCTGCTAATCACACTTGCAACATTATTGGTATTGTTATGTTTTATTTTTTTTTTGTTTCGTAGTATTAAATTTGATTTTTGATTTTCTTAAAATATTACCAATTATTTTTTCCTTATTAATTAAAATATTATTTAATTTTAATTATTACTACTAATTATTTGGTAAAATATTATTAATTAATTTGATGCGCAATTTTTTTGACATACTTGTGATGTGTTTAATATAATACAATAAAATATAATATCATATATGTTTAAGTAATATTCATAATATTTGTGTCGTATTACACTAAACTTTTTTCTTTTTTAAATTTTTTAATAAATGGAAATTTATTGCTTTATTGATATTCCAAAATGATTAACTCTAAATTTTTATATTAACATTTGGAATTCATCTTCATTATGTCTTTTTCACTGTATCAAATTAAACTAACATAAATTAAAAAAAGAATCAGAAAACTAATTTTAAGTTTTAAATGATATTTTTTTATTTTGAAATTTTAAATAATATCTTTGGCATAAACTTAAGTAATATCTATATCGTATTAAACAAAATTTTATTACAATAAAATTTATTATTTTTTATTTTTGAGGAAGCTATAGCGTAAGCAATTCTGCAGCTGCAAATGGATGAGGCTCGAGGCTAGCGTTTTTTTGCAGGCCAATATTTGGCAGAAATAGTTTTCAGGCTAATATCTGGAACACCGGGAATGATGGTGGATCAGTGATTAAAAAGAAAAAAAACGTTGCGTTAATTCATTCTTACTTTTTTTGCGAATTAATTAAAATTTGAAGAAAATTTTTAAGTGACAAAAAAATTTTGCTTTAATTGCCGAATATAGTTTATTACTATAATTAATGTATAATTTACGCTTTCGTATTTTTTAATATGTTAAACATTTTATTAAAACTTATTTCAAATATAATTACAATATTTTATACCAATGAATTTTTAATAAATTGCAAAACAGTTCTTTTGCAACGCATTTAATTGGAGAAATTTGCGAAAAAAAAATGTAAAGCTCAAAATTTTTCAAATATTTGGAAAATTAATTTTAATCGTAAAGTTAAAATTTTTTCCTCCAAAATATTCCAATAATGAAAAAATTAAATGATGCATTGGAAAATTAAAACACCTGCATCTTATGTTTTTCAAATATTTTATGCAAAAAAAAAGAAAAAGCGCTTTCTCTTTTCTTTTCTTTTCCAGATAATTGAATTTATGGAATTTGCAAAGAATGAAATTTGAAATTTCTGAGGCATTTCGTTCCTGCTGGGAGTATTTAAAAGTATTTTTGAGAAGTAAAATACTTTTCAATTCGTTTGATTATGAAGAAAGTTCGAAGATATGCGCTCTCTCTTTCTTTCTTTTTTTTTGCAATTTCAATTCTAACTAAAATGTAAGAATACGAAAAAATATATGTATGGGCTGATATGAAAAAAAAAACATTAGAAAATATTTTGAAAACTTTTTTCGCTGTTTGTTTTTTTTTTGAGTGTTAGTTAAGAGAGGAGAATTAGAGAAAAAAAAATTATCAAAATTGTCTAAGTAGATTTATTCAATTTTATGTAATACATTTAGCACTTCATTTTTTTTTTTTTTTGAAAAAGAGATAGATAAGAGAGTGCATCAGTAATGCAGTTTCTTCCTGAAAAAAAAATCTCATTTTCATTTCAATTATACTGTAATGAAAAATTTTAAATTCTACAAATAAATTTTGCAAGTTTGAAATTGCTCAAACACAATGATATGATATAATATATTAGAAATATTGCACTAATTAATCCTTTTTATTTTTAATAAAAAAGTTGAAAACAAAAAAAAAATAATCGTTGAAACAAAAAACAAAGAACAAAAAAGCAAATAATTTCACAATTTTTTAAGAAAAAATGATTTATTTTGCATAATTTAATAAAGAAGTGATGGTTTATTTAATAAATTAAAAATTATTTTAGCTTATTTTGCGCTAAAAAAAATTTAACACAAATAGCTCCTACAAATAGCTAAGTGTTGAAATGATTAATTCATGTAAATTATATGAAATACGTGATAATTTTCTTCATTATTGAGTTAAAAGAAAATTACTACGAAGAGCAATTACGCAGAGAAAATTATCGGTTAGTGTATTTTAAATAAAACTTTATTTTCCAGTAGAATGAAATATTTGATTTAAAATTTATGGTAATATTATAAACTGAATGAAACAGATATTCAATGATATGATACATTGTTTAGTTGTTTTTTTTTCTTTGTTTTATTTTATTAAGAGTTGTTGATGATTATTCTTATTATTTATTATGATATTATAAGTAATACAACTTGAGTGTTATGACTGATTAGGAGGATTTGCATATTTTTTATGGCTGATTTAACAAGAAATCCTAAATTATATCTTTTATCATTATAAGCTATTTATGAATTCATCGTGATATGATATAGTGAATATTGAAATATAATTAAAATGGAAGAGAAGAGTGGCATTATACCAAAGTACATGAAAGTTGTTGCTGATACACACCTGGAGCGTTCAGTGCAAAATTTTATTCATTTAATTTTTTATTATTATTATTATTTTTTTTATTATACCTATTTATTATACCGTAAATTATTATACCTATTTATTATCCATTCATTTATTTTTCTTTTCACTCATTTAATTATATTCGAATTTAAAATTCAAAGTTTCTTCAATACCATTTCAGCAAAATATCTTCCATTCAATCTTTCCATTTTTTCATTTTGTTCCTGCAAAATGTTTGAATTGAATAGAATGTAACGTATATTTACATTTCAAATAAAATTTCATTTTTGCAATTTAGCCAAAACCAATAGATTAAGACAGCTAAAAATGAAGAAAGAGAAGAAGAGAGGGAGAAATAATTTTGCAGGTAAAGGTAAAAGGATAAAAAATAGAAATGGATGGTATTTTTCTAAAGGAAAAAAAAAAAGAGAAATTATTATGCACATTATATGATCCGATCACTTTTGTCACACATGCAATCTTTCCGTCTAATCATTCGTGAATGCTTGCCTACAGACGGAGAAAACTGGTTTACGCGATGCGTCATTACCATTTTTTTTCCATAAGTTTCGCATGCATTTTGATTTTGAAATGATCCTAGTACATGTGATTTCCACGCTAATATTACCAGTAGCGAGCAACCGATCGGCACTGTTTGGTTAAATCAGCTTTCCTCCTTTTTTTCTAACTTTTTCATTGCTAATTCTTGTAGTGCCATTCAAATACCAGTTAATTGTAGATGAAGTTGAGAATTTAGCCTCAGGGTTGATGATGAAGATAATAAAATGTTGAGTGTTATCCCAATTAATAATTAATACTAATAATTGATAATTGGTAACTGATAATAACAATAATTAATAATAATAATTAATAATAATGATAATAATAATAATATAATTATAATAATAGCGATAGTAGTAAGAGTGACAGTAATAAGAGCGATAATAATAAGAGTGATATAATAAAACTGATAAATAATTAATAATAATAGTAATAACAATAGTAATTAATAATAATAATCAAAGTTAATGACGAAATGAAAAGCTTCCCATCTCTTCACAAACCCCACATAAAATGTTATCACTAGCTAATAATTCATGCTTGCACCTTCTCTCCATCGTTCATTTGCAAACAATATTCCGTCACAGCTCATTTTGCCCTTTGCCTTTCTACGTGATCATTTCTAGAATCTTTCCATATATATATATATATATATATATATATGTCTTTGCGTATGTGTGTACGTGTGATAATGTATATAATAAGCAGAGATATATTGCTATGCGTCATATAAACGTCATAACGTATTATCAGTGCTTTTAATTATAAAATATTTGTTGTATGTTGCAGACAATTTTAAAATATGTATATTCTTCATATTGATTTATGTAAAGATAATATACTTTTGTTTGTATCATTAGATAAAGATAGAATTGCATTACGTGTAAAACGTATAATAAATCGCGTATATTATCTTTACATAAATCAAACTTCACGTTTATTCACACAATAAAAAAATTAACACTAAAAAAAGGGATGAAATGCTATCAAAAAACAGTAATAAATAATTTGCAGTGCAATCCAAAAAATCTATCTAAAATATTTATGTTTTAAAAATTAGAAAATTAAAGATCGAGCAATTTTATCAGAAATGGATTGTGTTTTATTTATTTGTGCTTCTTATTCATAGGGTACTGATAAGTAATGATAATAATGTTGATGGGCCATTTATGATAATGCATGCAACAATAATCAGATAAGAATTACTAATTAATTATTTTATAATTTGATATTAGAAACATATTTACTTTCTTTCTCATGTATTCGTACACATCTCCTATCAGTGATTGTCTATTTTTACTGTTTTGATAAAGAGATAAGTGAGAAGATAAGAATTAGGTAACTTCATCCCTTCTCGTATTGTTGAGGGAATTGTCCATTTGGTCAAGAAATGTGATAAATGATAATGGTAGTGATATTGATGATGACAAGAATGTGTAATTCAGCAATATTTATTTGATTGATCATCAGCAGTATTTCAGATTAGCGGTCACTTACACAGTTGCATCATACTAAATTGCATATTTTTATCCATTTTACTTCTCTTTCTATCCCTTTCTCCTTCCCCCTCTCTCTATCTCTCTCTCTCTCTATTTCTGTTACTTATATTTTTGTTCTTTCTATACTTTGTTTTAACAAAAATTCCATTTAAAATTAATTTTATTCTCTTATTTCTTCGTTATAAAATATGAGCAATTAAATGAAAATTATAATTGGATGATTATCACAGAGCTTATCACAATCTTATCACAATTATCGTAATTTCACTTGCATATTAAAAATTCATTATCTCACGCAGTTACAATTTGCTGAATATAAAAAAGTATACGTAAATCATCAAGTAACATATCCTTTACAGGCCGTGCCGTTAGTGTTCTGACGTATTTGCAGGTCTGGGCAGTTTCATCACTTACAATTATTTCATAATAACTACAACGTATTACTCACTAAGGACAATCTTTTAGAATTCTTTAATTCACTCTCACATATTTCAATATTTCTCCGATTAGTGCCAATTAACCTGTTAATTTTTTCAGGTGAGAAATTAACCTGTTCACTCATCTTTTCGAAATCTACAACTATGTTTCTGGTTTGCCGTTTTTTTCCAAGCATTTATTGTTGCCTGATGAAATAGTTACTCCCACTCACTACACACTTTAATCTATTACCTTGCGAACACGGGGACTAAAATTTCCTGGGTTTATTTTTTTTTTCAAAGTTACTCTGATTTTCATATTTAGACAAGAAATCAAAGTTTATGTTCATTTTGTGGGTTATTCAAATTTGATAAATTTTTTAAATTGAAACTTAGTATGCTAAAAATGTCCTACTTCTTCAAGCCATAGCCCATAATTTCACACATATATAAAATCATTGAAAAAAAAAATATCATGAATAATCGTAAGAATGCTGTAAGGTTATAGATTGATAATGAGTTACCGGATCGTTGCCGGAATTGCTAGCACATTGCATTATTAAAGGAATTAGCAAATGAAGCTATGAATAATTTTTTTTTTTACTTATTTCCTTCGTAAAATTTATCGAATGGCATAATGATAAAAGTTTTTGGAAAAGGAAATTTTTGTTTCATCTAAACTAATTAAACATTCCGTTATATGAGTTTTAGAATAATTAAAATGTAATTACAGTAATAATTAATATATGTTTATGATTTGGATGTGCTTATTTCCTTGGAAATATCTAACAGTTTGATTACAATTTCCAGCATCAAGCAATTACTTCATTCTTTTGCTAATATTACTCTAACTAATAATAATGATAATGATAATAACATTGTTCTTGATCAGTAATAGTTATCATTAAGTCAATAAATGAGTGGTAATTTCTTCCCAATTGGTAACTAGTAGTTGCCATCAGTCAACAAATAGGCCTTAATTTCTTGCCAACTGATTATTACAATAATATTGATCAGTAGCAGTTATCATTAATCAATAAATGAGTCATAATTTCTCATCGATTAATAATGATACTAATAAGTTGAAAAGGTTAGTCAAATTCAGTAAAGTAAGTCTTATCATAATTATGCTACAAAATCAAACAGGAATGTGAAATTTTTTTTTCAAAAAAAAAATTAACAAACAATTGATAACATCTTAGTTGTTTTTTTAACATAACCATTTCAATCAGATAAGAAATTGAAAATGTTCATTTCAATCCTTTATTTGCTGACTAATTCCTCAGGTAAATTATATCAAAAATATTTGTGACAAAAAGTAAAAATAAAAAGAGAAACAGGAATTGTTTGTTGTTTTTATTTAATTTAAGTGTTTTTATTTGTTTTTATTTAAGTGCAAATACCTAAAAAAATTATTAGTAAAAAGTGCTGAATTTATTTTTGAAATTAAAAATTAAACTTTTACCAATTTTTAACCCGTAAGAAACAGTTTTTTTTCTTAACATTTCTCCTCTTCTTACACTAATGCATTTGAATATCTTAGAACTCTCGTGCGTTCTCCCTTTCTCTCTCTCTCTCCCTCACTATCATTCTCTTAACTTGATTAAATCCAAGAAACAGTTAAAAATTGGCTAATTTTTATTCATTATTTATTTATTCAACAATTCATCTATCACCAATAAATTTCTCATTTTTACTTTTGTTTTTCATTTCCAAGGAAAATACCGATATTGTTTTTTTTGAAATTAAAAATGAAACTTTTTTTTCCTATCTTACATTACATAGAAATGATCGAGGCTATATGAATTTCAAATAAGATGAAATATTGTAACTAGTGTCATTAGGGTATTAATTTTTGAAAAAATAAATATATTTTAGCTTACAGTGAGCACTAAAAATTTATTATTATTTTAATTTTCCTTTTGCAGCATTTCAAAGATCCTTACAACCAACCAATCAATCATTTAATTAATTAACTAATTAGCAATTAATAAATGACATTAAATTGAATGGCTTTATCTGCAAAATATCTACCGTAATTTATTTACAGTATTATTCATTACAACGACTATGATTATTCATTCTGAATTATTCAACTGCTTCTCACTCTTTGCCCCATTCACCCGATAGCTTACTTTGTTGCAGTACTGCATTATTGCTTGCTTATTTATAAATTTCCATAAATGCAAATATGCTCATTCTTATCAGTTTGATATTGCTTGTCAGCAAGTCTACCGTAATGATCTCTATCAGTCATACTGTAATGGATCTCAATCAACTACGCTAAGTGATTTTAATTAGTTAAATTATAAGATCGTTTAAACAGAACATTTCTCCTACCGTCAATCTCTCTCTGTCAGAGTAATTCATAAACGCTAACTAACTTATTAACAATCAACAGTGAAAGTTTAATTATGTTATATTCATATTTTAATGAATTATTTTTGTCAACAAATTTAAAAGTTAGCAGATTTTGATTTTGATTTTGCAAAAAGTTAGCAAAAAAGAAGTTAGCAAATTTTGATTAGCTTATTCTTTTGCTATATAATTAATTACTGTTAATTGTTAACATTTAATGCAATTTTATATTACAATCACAAATTTTAAATGCATAAATTTAGCGCATACAATTTTAGTAAAATTTAAGTTATAAAATGAAAAGAATTATTTATTTTTGTTATTTTGAAAAGAAAGGAATAATTTTGTTTTTGCAAACACTGCACAATTTTGTTCATCATTTTCCTAAAAGCACCAAACATTCTTTTTAATTAAATTTTTATCTTTCGCTTCAAAAACCATTCGTGCACTTAACTCAATTGATTCTCCTCCTTATCAGTCAAGAGAAATGAAATTCAATGTGTTTGAAAAGAACGGTGAAACACAGTTGGGATTAGCTAATTGATCTGAGGAGAGAAATAACATTAGGAAATATTTTAATTTAATTTCTCCTTCACTTAAGTAATTGAGTAGCTTGTGATTGAAGTTTGTTTCCCTCTCGGGAAAATTTCTTCTATCAAATTCTATGGAAGCTTTTAGTTTAGTTCTGTTTTTAAAAAGCCACAAAATTTATTGCTTTTCAAATACTCAGATATATATATATACACACCCACACACCCACACACACACATACATACACGCACACGTACACGTACACCACATATATGTGTATATATACCTAATAAAAACATCCTTATATAGCAGAAAATTTTTTCGCCAAATATTTATTGGTGTGATTCACACTATTTCAGTGTAAGTTTGCATTCCTATCGTCATAAATGATAAATTAGCTAGAAATTGGCTATGGAACATTATTCAAGTAATAAGGTATGCATTATTATTATAATAATTATTATTATTGTTACTTATTATTATTATTATTTATAATTATTATTATTTTATTGTTTATTATTATTATTGTTACTACTATTATTTATAATTATTATTATTTTATTGTTTATTGTTATTATTATTATTATTATTATTTATTATTATTATTATTATTATTATTATTATTATTATTATTATTATTATTATTATTATTATTATATTATTATTATTATTATTATTAATTATTATTATTATTAATTATTATTATTATTAATTATTATTATTAATTATTATTATTAATTATTATTATTACTGTTATTATTTTTATTGTTATTGCTATTATTATTATTTTATTATTAGTACTGCATTAAATTGATGCGTTTATTTCATTGAGTGTTATCGTCATCCTGTTCTATTCCATTAATAAATACTGAATTTATAAATTCGATACTAATCAATATTAATAGCATATCAACTTAATCTATCACAACCGATCAATAATTATATTTTTGTGCAGTATATCCTTTATCGGTTTGTATCGTTAAAGTTAATATGCTATTAAGATATATAACTAACAATTACCTATACTACATCAGTATTGGTATATCTGTGACTAACTATATCATATCATCGAAGCTAATAGAATTATTTTAAATGCTATCAACATTTATTATTAATAATTATAGGCGAATTGTTTCAATTTTTTCCAATTTCAATATTTATACAGTAAGCATTTTAACTGTTATTACTCCTATTAACCTAAATAATCATAAAAACTTTTCAAATATTTTGAATTTTATAATATTTTTTTTATCGTATGCATTAGCTATATTTATTTCCACTCTTTGTATTTGCCATTTTAATTTAATTTTTTGTTGTTTTTTTCTTTTATCGTAGAGAAGAAATGAATGAATGATATTTCTCATAGCTAAATAAAATCTCCGAATAGCACTGATTATTCTGACTGATATGATAATCAATAAATCATTCACTTATCAAAACATTTATTTGCATACTCTTATTATCATAACAGAAATAAAAGAAGTGGAAAATATCACATCAATAACAGATGGAATAAAATTTTGTTGCATGCTTTTTAATTTTTAAAATTTTGTTACAGAAATCAGTCATTAAACTTGTCTTCTTACATTGTTCATTCTTTCTACTCTTTCTTTTTCCAAAAGAAAAAGAGGGAGAGAGAGAGAGAGAGAGAGGGACAAAATTCCTGTATGCTTTTTTTTGGCTTCTTCTTGTGTCATTTTTTTTCCCAACGTTTTTGAATTTCATTAATCTTGTACTGTCTGTTTCTTTTTTTTCATTTCATTTTAATTTCGAAAAAAGAGTGAATCATTACATTTACTTTTCTTTTCTCTCATTTCTAATTTTACACTAAATAATTCAAGTAACTATTATTCAAGTAACTAATTATTAATAATTCAAGTAACTAATTAAGTAATTCAAATTATCCACACAGTAATGATAAGCAAATTTTTTTTTGCCTAATAATTAATGTTTAAGTTAAAATACTATCACTCATTAAACTACTCTGATCATCTAATAATAATCAATAAATTTTCATTTTATACTTTTGCTAAAAAACTATTAAATAGAGTGTTAACTTTTCAATGTTAATTCATAAAATATATTTTCCATTTAATTAGATCACTTTTTTATCAATTTTTCAATTACACCATAAATTTTTCATTCTTTTAAAATTACAACTAATTATGCCTTTTTGAATAATGTTGGCGTCATTGTGTGGTAGAAGTTGTGATAGTAGTAACAAATGGAAATAGAATTGCTGTAGAGGAGCGGGGAATGGAAGGGGGAAGGGGGGGGGGGGGGGAGGGGGAAAGGGGGAAAGTTGAAAGAGAGAAAAGTTCAGTGAGTATAATATTAATGGATTTCCTCCTCCTCCTCCTCCTTATCACATCACATTTCCGTTCAACTTATGATTCACTGTAGGTAGGTATGGGATGATTTCATTTTCCTTCTTTTTTTTTCTTTCATTTCATTTTAGTTTTATTTCATTGCAAGAAATTAATTTTCAACATTTGTTGTATGCATGTATTTTTACATGAAAATATTAAAAATAATTTCTCAATAACTTTTAGTATGAAAAAGTTAATATTTCAAATTATTTTGGATATTTGAGCAAACAAAAAAAAAATTTGTTTACTAAAAATCTGACATTTTAATTTAAGAATTTGACGTGTACACTGCGCACACACACACACACACACACACACACACACACACACACACACACACATAAAGACAAAAGATATTGCTTATTAAAAAAAAATAACATTATATTAGCAGTGCTAGTGAAATAGATGTATAAATAATATTTAATTAATATTTTCAGTGCTTAAAATTAATTTTAATTAACGTGAAATCAATGTTTAAATTATTTCGATTACATAACTAATAGTTTAGTTTAGTTTCTATATTAGTAGCAGTAATTTTTCTAGTTGAAAAAAAATTTTTTTTTTTAAAATTAAATATCAAAAATTTGGAAGATGACCGATTATATGTATCATTCAGAAAGATGAATCATAGAAAGAGAAGAGAGAAAGGAAAAAACGATGTACAACTTTTAATACAGCTAATTTATGCAACATTTGTGTCAACCTATAAATGCATTAAATGGTTTTAAGAGACAAAAAAAAAATAAATCACAAAAATTTCCATTTGCTATATCGTATGAATTTTTGAAATATGCAAAATTTTAACTTTCATTCGTGTTTTTTTTTTGTTTTTTTGTTTTTTTTTGTTAATTTTTTTGTTTTGTTTGTCTTGTTTTTGTTTTTTTTTTCATTTGTTTTTAATAGCACAAAATTTTGTGCTATTAAAAAAAAAGTATCTTAAAGGTGAAATTGTTACACAAAATACAATTCATAACAACCAGTTCATTTAGGAATATTTTTAAATTACTTTTTAAAAATTTTAATTAATTTGCAATATTTCAATATGTTTATGGTGTTGCTAAAATTTTCTTTCTCTTCACAAACAACACCTTTTTCGATTATAGCGATTTCCTTTCTTTTTTTCTTTTCTTTTTTTTTCTATCCGACAATTTTCTTTACTGTTATATTCGGCGTACTTTTAGCTTTTATTGTTTGAATTGTTGAAGATTAATGTTGCAGTGAAAAAATTTGACTGAAAACGAATTCTCTCTTTTTTTTTGCTAAAATTTTAAATTGATAAGTGAAGTTTTGCATGTTTTTCTTGTTTGGAAAGAATTTCTGTTGTGAATTGATTGATTGAAATGGTATTTCAACTGATAGCAACTTGATAATATGAATGCAAATGCGACTGAAGCAAAAAAAAAATTATAGTTAATTGAAAAATTATAGCTAACTGATAGCAACAGATGCAAAAAAACCGACAATAGCGCCGACAATAACAATAACAACAGTAACAATAGCGACAACAATAACAGCAACAATAACAACGAGAATAATTTATACGATGAAAGGAAGGGGGGGGGGGGGGTGAAAAAATGAATGAGTTATATTGCTTGACCCAGATGCTTGACCCCCATAATATGTACATATCGCATGAATGGTCCGATCATTATTATCATTTAAGCGAATCTTTCCTAGTCACTTTTGAATATTTTTGTTATCTAAGGTTTTTATCTTAAAAAAAATTATTTTTTATTTTTTTATGCCATCTAAAAAATTTCGCGTTAAGTGTTTTTTTGTTTGTTTCCTCCCTTCCTTTTTTCTTCTTTCTCTCTTTCAAATGATTTGTTTTTTTTTTCTTTTTGGTAAGTGAATTTGTTAAAAATTTTTTTAACTGAATTATTAAATTATGAATTATTAAATGAAATAAATTTAACTGAATTATTAAATTATGAATTATTAAATGAAATAAAATATACTGACGTAATATATCGAACTTATATCGAACTTTTTTTGAGAAAAAAAACAAGTGAAAATAATCTCTTCTAAATAAATTAAATTTCTTTTTATTAAATTAATTTTTCTGTTTGTTCTACATCTTTGCTTCTTTTCTTTTTATTTTTATTCTTTCTCTTCTGCTTTATTTTAATCAATTAAATGATATTAGGTTTACTTCGTAATCAATTATTATTTGCAGTATATTTAGTCATCTCGAATTACTATGATTAATTTTTTACACTTTACCTTACACTCTCATTTTACACTTATTAATTACTGCTAGGCTAAGTTAAAATAGAATACACACATATATAGGATAGTTTGAAATTGATAGTAACGTGAAGACATGAAGTTAGCTTTTAATTTCAATATTATTTAACATTCGTTTTATTTGATCTGATCTTATTTGTTCTTCGATTGAATGAATAATGATTTTTATAAGTTAATTAATAATATTGGTATTTCATTTAATTTTTCACTTTTTTCTTGATGAAATTTAATTACTAGTTAATTACTTATTCTATAAATTGCTAATGTGAAAATGTTTGCAGGTAGTTAAAAGAGTGGAAAATTTGCATAAACAGTGGAAGAATATATCTGATATTGCAGTAAAAATTTACAACTATTGCAGCAGTAGTATGCATATTGGTTAGTATTAGTAAATGGTTATAATTTAATTATTATTTTAAAATTACATTAATATTACTATAAATGAATGCGTTGAATTAATATTAATAAAAATGAATAAATAAAACGAATTACTTAATATTAATATGAATGAAGAAATTTTCTTTTTTAAGATTTTTTAAATTACTTCTCTCTACATTATCTCAAAATACACGATTGAAAAAAATGTTACAGTAATTAATCAAATAGATTATCTGTCATTTGTATTGATTAATGTATTTATTAAAATTAAAAAAAATTAAGTACTACTTTATTATCCGCTTTTTTGTTGTTGTTGTTGGTGTGGTAGTAGTAGTGGGAGTGGTGGTGGCGGTGGTGGTGGTGGTGGTCGTCGTCGTCGTAGTAGTGATGAATTTCAAAATTGTTGTATTCGTAGTGATGTAAAAAAAATTAAATAAGATCAGATGATGGCATTATTTAAATTCTTTCATGAAAACCATGCGGTACAATTCCGCACTATTCACCCTTTCTAAAACGACGTAGAGTCTTCCATCAAACTGATTTCAGTATAACACTTTCGGCAATTTTCATCGACCACCCTGAATAGCATTTATTTCAATTCATCCTCTTTCTTTTTGCCCCTTACTTTTAAGAAATACCAATAAAAGAAAAAAAACAAATTAACAAATTTCATCTTTTAAATTTAAACGATAAAAATAGCATTTTTGCAAGAATTTTTCATATAATATTATTTTGAAAAATTTTAAATAAAGAAAAATACAGTAATATTAACAATAATTTTATGATCTGTTAAATCTTAAACGAAAGTTATTAAAGTTATTAGCAAGAAGGAACAAAAAAAAAAAGATTTATTTTCTCTTAAAGCATTCATTTTTGTTTCCTTAAAATTTGTTTGTTGTGCTTTGTAATTAAAGAATTGAAAATATAAATTTTAATTCAACTTTTTTTTTCCTCACTATCTTTGTTTATAAAAAATATCTGTAATTAGTTTCCTTTTGAGTTAGAGAATTGAAATCTAAATTAAATCAAATTTTTTTCCGATAATTTAGTTTTAATTTATTATTTTTTATATTAATCGTATTAGGAATGCATTGGTGTTGAATATAAGGCAGTTTTTTTTTTAAACTTCAACTTTTGTTTTCGAAATTTAATAAAAACATCTTATGCCACTTCAATATATGAAATGATTTAAATAATGAAATTTTTTAGAAACACCACTTAACGACGATGCAAGTGTGTTGTCGGAAAATGCTGCAGCACAAGCTATAAGAAAAAGCTATGTTCACGGAGTATCAACAGTTCCGCTTCTATTCGATACAATTGGTGATCGTCTTCGATTAGCCGTCGATCAGGTTCGATTTCCGTATTTTTCATTTAACTACAAAAAAATTTAATTAAAATTTCTTTTTTATTATTCAAATTATTACAAGCTACTAGTGAACTTCTCTCAGGTTCCGGATCGAGAATTTGTCATTTTCAAACGTGATGGCATACGTAAAACTTATCAACAACTCCTTCATGATGTATGCGTTTCCGGTGTTCTTTTTTTTTCCAAAATTGTTAAATAAAATAATGCATATTTTGGGAAAAATTTCGAATAGGATAGATAAAAAAACAATATTAAAATTGCCAAAAATATTTTCATCAAATAAATTCAATTTTAAATTCTTTAAGTAAATTTGAAATTAATGCTAAAATAATCTCCTCTAAAATACAGTCTGAGAAATTGGCTATTGGTTTGTTGCATTTGGGAATGAATCGTGGCGATCGAGTAGGCATTTGGGGTCCAAATTTGTACGAATGGATCGTTTGCCAATTTGGTACCGCACTTGCTGGCATGATATTGGCAAGTATATCAGATATTTAAAGTGAAAAAGAATAACTGATAAATTAGAAAAAAACTGATAAAAACTGATAAAACTTTTAACTGATAAAAAATCGGCGCAAAATTGAACTAATCAAATATATAATTTTAGTGAAAAGAGGTAGTGCTAAATTTGTAAGTACCATAATTAGTAATAAATATAGTATTTGTTGTTAATTTTAAATTATTTCAAAAATTATACTTATTGAAAGTTTTGTAGAAATAAAGCGCAAGCGCTTTTTTAATTTGCAAAAATATTTCTTCCTTTTTTTTATTAGTATTTATTTTTTCAACAATTCTAGGTGAATATAAATCCATCATATCAATCAGAAGAACTAAAATTTGCCCTTGGTAAAGTAGGCATTAAAGCATTGGTCTCACCAGCAAGTTTTAAAAAATCAAACTACTATTTATCAATGATGGATATTATTCCGGATATTGCTGTAAAACCGGAAGGGAAAGGTGATATAAGTGCAGATTATTTTCCTGTTTTTCGTCATTTTATCATCATCGATCAATATGATGATGATAAATCATACAGGTAAAAATAATCACTAAATCTGACAAGTTTGATTACATGAATTGTTCAATGAAGTATTAAAGATCATCTATTGTAAAATAAGTTATAAATTTAATTTTTTTTGTTCCTCTTGATCTTTAAGACATGTATGAATTAAAGTAATAATTGAATGACTTAGCAAAATTGATAATTATTATCACTTGTAGAGGAGCCTGGCGATACTCAGATGTGATAAAAATGGGCACTGAAGCAGATCGATTAAAATTGGCTGATATTGAGCGACAGATACGACCCGATGATCCGGTCAATATACAATATACCAGTGTAGGTATTTCATTTGCATTTAGCAAGCATACTTATCATACTTTAAAATTTTGCCATTTTCTACGATGACCTTTTGAATACTCGGAATACAAAAGCCTAATTATAAGCTTAGATCGGACATTATTATATTACTTTAACATTAATATTAAAATTTTTTAATATTCAAAAAATAAATAAATAGTTTGATCTTTACCGCTTATTACCTATAAAAATACCTTCGTTACACTATTTTTTGCTTTTATTCCTTTAAAAAAAAATTTGAAAAAGTAAGTAAATCAAAGAAAGAAGAGGAAAGTTATTAAGTGAAAGGTAAACATTGCATAAATTAGACAACAATACGAATACGTAGCACTGGACAATTATGATAATTACTTAATCATTAATGGAATATTATGTTGTTACTGATTTATTTCAATTTTAGGGTACCACCGGACAACCAAAAGGAGCTACGTTAACTCACCATAATATTGTCAATAATGCATATTTTGTTGGGCAACGTGCTGGTTACAACGAAAAGGTATGATACCTATTGTTTTACTTATTTCTTTCCTAAAAAAAAAAATCAAAAAGTTTACCTATCATTATTACTACTACTACTACTACTACTACTCTAATGGAAATATAGCAGTACTACTACTAATACTACTACTACTACTACTACTCTAATGGAAATATAGCAGTTATTTTTTTTTTCAAAATTTCACATGTGCTAAATTCATCTTTCCAATATCTTTTATTTTTTTTAAAATCAAATTTTCAAAATTAAAAAAATATGATAATGAAATAACTATTTTTAGCGTACAATAATTTGTATTCCAAATCCACTCTATCACTGTTTCGGTTGTGTTATGGGTAGTTTGAGCGCATGTGTCCATTTGCAAACTTGCGTATTTCCAGCGCCATCATTTGATGCGCTAGCAACTCTTCAAGCAATACATGAAGAACGGTTAATTTAAAACAATTGTTTAATTAAAAAAAAACAAAAACAACAGAAAAACAATAATAATAATTTATATAAACGAAATAATTCTATAATTTTGAATTTTTATTTTTACAAAAATTAATTTTACTTTTAATTAGCTTTTTTCCTTCTTTCTCTTTCTCTCATTTAAAATCAATAGTTCTAAAAATATTTATAATTTGTTATCAATTTTGATTTTTAAATATACACTTCCCTGCACACACTTATCATCTATTTCTAACAGAAAGAAAAAAAAAGTGTTTAATTGCTTACCATATCAGAGCAAATTTTTAAAAAAAAAACAAAAAAATCGGTAAATTTTTCTTTGCCATATTTTTTAAATTTGTTTAATTGAAGATGTACGGCAGTTTATGGTACTCCAACAATGTACATTGATATGCTAAATCATCCACAGTACAAGCAGTTTGATTGCACATCGATAACGTCGGGTAAAACAAAAAAAAAGAAAGAAAAAAACTATTTGATAAATTATGAACTGACAAAACAAAATTGGAAATTTTCCAAATTCTTTTTTTCTTAAATAATTTTATGATAAAAAGAAAAGATGTTTGATCATTAAATTAAATTTTACATCAAAAAATTTTTGCGATATTCATTAACAATTGATAACTTTTGATAACTTAATAATATTTCAATCATTAAAAAAAAGACTATTTCGTTACTTTTTCAGGTTTTGTAGCCGGAGCGCCCTGTCCTATAGCGCTATGTGAAAAACTTGTAAAAGAATTGGGCATGCGTGATTTACAGGTATTGTACGATTGCTTAAACATTCATCCAATCTTTGAAAATATTTTGATTTAATAAATTTTATAAAATTTTTTTTTCTATCAATTTCTTTATTTTAATAATTTTGCAAAATGTTTTTTTTTGCTCTATGAATTTTCATACTTTTTGTTTAATTTCTATATAAATATTTTAGGTATGTTATGGTACCACGGAAACTAGTCCAGTATCTTTCATGTCACTTCGAGAGGAACAACCGGAAGAACGTGTCAAATCTGTTGGCTATATTATGGATCATCTTGAGGTACCACTAACCTAAACGTTCAGTTTAATAAAAATTTAAAAAATGTATATTTTACATGGGAAATATTTCTGTAATATATTTTATCTTTTATTCTTAAAAATGTTTAATATGTATAATATTTCAGTCTGCTGTAGTTAACAGTGAAGGTATCATTCTACCACGTGGTGAACGTGGTGAAGTACTCGTACGTGGTTATTCCGTAATGAAATATTACTGGGACAATGAATCGCAGACTAAAGAAGAAATTACAGATGACAGATGGTATCATACTGGGTTAGTTATTAGACTTTTTTTCTTTTCTCCTCTTCAACTGTAACATTTATCACACATTACATTTATCAGTGAGAATTTTATTTATCAGTGAGAATTTCAAATTTTCAGTGATATCGGTGTAATTCATGAAAATGGTTCATTGAGTATTGTTGGCAGAAAAAAGGATATGATTGTACGTGGCGGTGAAAATATTTATCCGTTGGAAATAGAACAATATCTATTTCGACATCCAAAAATTGAAGATGTTCAGGTAGTTGTTGCAAAGAATTAATTTCACTTTATAAAACTGGTAATTTAATTACTTACATTGAAAAGTTGTAAATCTGAATTTATTCACATATATGATAAATTGTAATCTTTCCTAATCAAAATCTCTTGTAAAGCTAAACCTGAATATACATACAAAAAAAAACTGAACCTGAATATACATACAAAAAAAACTGAACCTGAATATATATATATATATATATATATATATATATACGCAGAGTAAATCCTAATCGCTTTTATCGGAATCGCTAGTAAATCTAAATTCATTTGCACATATATAGCAGCAAATCCTGATCTCTTTTATCGGAATAGTTGAATACAATATCATTTACATACAGAATTTGTAATTTGAAAAATGGTTAATTGAAGATAAATGATGATGATGATGATGATGATATTCATTATAAAAAAAATGATACTAAAAATATAAAATAGTCGTTTGTTTTGAGGTTGTTGGTGTACCGGATGAACGATACGGTGAAGTGGTATGTGCATGGATACGATTACATGATTCCGCAACTGATATTACAGAAGACGATATCCGAAATTTCTGCAAAGGACGAGTAAGAAGAATTATGATAATTGTTAAATATACTTACTTCTAATAATTACACGTTTGATCTTGAAGAAGCTGCTTCAAAATTCTAATTTATAAATCTAAAGAAAGCATTTGATTTAAAAAGAAGAAAACAAAAAAAGATTTATCAAAATTAATTTATTGCATTTATTTTTCTTAAAATTGAAATTTTTTATTCTTTCAGATTGCACACTTCAAAATTCCACGATATATTTTATTCAAAAAAGAAAACGAATTTCCGTTAACAGTAACGGGTAAAGTGAAAAAATACGAAATAAGAGAATTGTCAAAAATTGAACTTGGCTTAGAGCAAGTTTGTTCCTTTCTGTTTTATATTTCTCCTTACTGAAAAATTAGCATTAAATTCATCCTGAAAAATTAATACTAAATTATTTGGTTCTTTTAGTGAAATAATTTTACTTCTAAAATTATTACAAAAGTGTTATTTTTATTTCTGCTTACACTTTTCACGTACGACCACTTTGCTAAATGATGTAGATTCCTGTTAGTTACTTAATAAGAACAATACACATTTATATTTTATATAAAGTAGCAAAGTTAATACTCCATCAGTGTATTGCTTATTATTATCAATATCAATTCATCGAGGCTTGTTTTCTTTCTTTTTTTTCTATTTTAGATTTCTGCATCATAAATTTCAATTGAAATTTCTTTTCTTTACCATTTCAAATCTTTTTTAAAATTAAAGTTAATTTTCGGTTTTTTTTCTCTCTCTTTTTGCAATACTGCTTTTTCGTTTCTTTTACAGATCAAACAACGTGTTGATCATTTCAACGGTGAATGGATTTTCAACGTACAAGCAGAAAAGCATACTGGAAAGCCAAGGAGTTGAAAAAATTATTACTTCCAATAAAAGAAACATTCAACTAATTCATCATCAACAAAACATTTAACAGTGGTAGTACTACTAGTAGTGGTAGTACCAGTAGTAGTAGTAGTAGTAGTAGCAGTAGTAGTAGTAGAAGTAGTGATACTTCTTCTACCTTTTATTCTTTAGCTTTATTTTCCGTGAAAAAAAAAGAAAGAAACCTACAGAATAAACAGAGATGTGTATTAAATGTGTATTTCTTTCTTTTGTGATGAATTTAAATGAAGTGTTTCTCATTCATTTATACAATTATCTCTTTTTTTAAAGAAAAAATAATGTGAAAAATTTTTTGAAATATTTAAAAATTCAGAAAAAAGAATGAGAAAAAAAGCCACAAAAAATTTCAGTGACAAATTTTGTGCAATAATTGATTGTGCTAGTTTCATAGAAATTTTGAAAAATTCTATTTATTCGTAAAAATATTCCTTTTCTCGTTTTTTTTTTTGCTTCCTATAGAAATTTTGCAAAATTATTAATAAACCGTATTCATTCTAATTTTGAGGGGTTTTTTTTTCTCATTAACACACATTCTTAAAAATGAATTACGATCATTTAGTGTAAATTAGAGTGAATGGAGAAAAAAAAATTTTTTTAGTTCAATTTTTCAACTTCTTTTACTATTATTATTGTCTGTCTCTCAATAAAACTGTCGATCTTGTGAAGAATAAGCATAATTGTTCCCATTCAATTTCAAATTTCAACACTTATTTCTATTTCAAATTTTGCTTGTTTATTAATTGATTGCACGCTTTGTAGCAATTTAGTTTGTAGATAAATAACTGATTTTGTTTTCCTTTTTTTTTTCTTACATGTCAATTAAATTTCACTACTCCAAACGTAGTTTATTATTACTATTATTACTAATTGTTGTCATGGTTATTTGCAAATTGTATATTAATTACATTATTGCTTCAATATTCCTCACATGTAATAGTTTTTAAGAAATCGTTAAGGTTATTATTATTTCAAAATGTTATCAAGTAAAAAGAAAAAGTAAGCATTATATCAAGAAGATTATCCGTGTGTTCGCAGGTGCTTTCACTCCATCAATTTCATTCTATAATTACATGAAATTTGAATGATCAGTTTTAAAAGAAAACTAAATCTATAGAAATTTACGTTTCGATAACACTGCTGTTGTTATCCATGTGAGCATCATTGATACAATTAGTACCTGGAGAGTTACCTACCGCATCCTCATCACACAGTTAGATGATACAATCATTGATACAATTTAAACTGGTACTGGAAAACAATTAAATTGTACATGTTCTAAAGTAATTTATGAATATAATACATGAAAATACTTTTATGAATAAGGTAGAATTTTCTAAAGCATTATCAGAATATTTTCATGTAAGTGACATAAAGTACGGTGTGTCTTACGGAACTATGAATTATATTTATGCGCTTCTTACCATTCCTATTTTTGTTAAGTGATTTAAAGCTACAAGATGTACTGTTACTTATGCCAGATAGGTCACTTTTCAGAATTCAGTTCGTGGAAATGATTATGTTCAGCAAGAAATCATTCTCGTAAAGCAAAAAATAACTTCTCAAAATTTTCCTTTTTTCCATCCTCGAAGTTTCCAAAAATTTATGCTGGATTTTATCCGATTTTAGCAAACTTCTTGCAAGATCGTAAATATGCACATGAATATTTCTAAAAACGTCATGTGAAAGAAAATCGAAAAATAGGTAGGAAAATCGCAGGATGCTGAATCTCCAAATCTTCGAAAAGCATTTAGGCTCCGCGTGAACTTTTTAAATGCAAAGAAAAAAGAAAAAAGAACAAAATAAGAAACGACCGGACCGATAAGAAATCTTTTTCTTCACTACAAAAAAAGATTGAATCACAATAAATAAAACAATTAATTTGGAGAGAACTTTCATTTTCCGTTCTGTTAACATACAGTACAAAAATTCTACAAAACGAATTTTTTCTTGGATTTAGAACATGTCAAATTCAGAGTGTGTTCAGATGAAGAGCCATTAACCAAAGAGATGACTCTCGTAAATCAATAAAAACTTAAACTGAACATTTAATGTATAAAAAAACAGCGAGGAAAAACTGAAAGAAGACAAGAGATGACAAGATGAAGGAATAAAGGAGAGCAAATCACATATTTTCAACAGAGATGCAGCGAATTTCAAACAATTGATTCGTTTATGCAAGTTATCAGAAAACTTTAAAACTTGTAAACTGGTTCTTTTCTATCTTCTAACCCGGCATACAGTAGCTACGACAATTTCTCACGTTCACTAAAAATGATCTCCGAAAAAAGATACACAGAGCAATTTGCAAAAATACAAAAAAATAATACCTACATTTGGATTTTTGTCTACTTTTCACTTCATTTAAGCTCAGAATTTTTAGGTTAAACCGAAAAAAAAGAGTAACCATCAAATCAGACTAAAAGTCAATGCTTACTAGTGCTCTTTACATATTCATTTCAAAAAACTAAAAAAATCCGGAAAATGAAACATTTCGAGAGAATCTTGATTAATATGAAATATGCATTATCATTACCATCAATGAAGATGTTGGGCATCACTACTAAAATACTTATTACTACTTTATGATAGCCATACCAGGTGGCAAGAGAGATATTACAGTACAGTAAGGTATGGTACTTAAGTACCAGGCAAAGCAAATTAAAAAATACGTTACTGCCTAAAAGATGATTAAAAACCGTATATAATATGAAAGAATTCTGCAAATTTTGTGGACATTACACAAAATATTCACAAAGATTACTGAAGAGGAGCCATGGGAACCAATAATCAATGATTCTAATACTCGGAGTTTATCACTCATTTATTATACCCACGCGTACAGGGATAATTCCCTACAAACGTTTTCAAGGGATTCTTTTCAGGGACTTTGCACCCATCGATTCGAAAAAACAAACAGGCCTTTCTTTCCAGAATTCAAATCCTCTAATTCACATCACGTCGACTCTATTAGATTACACTGGGGACTTACAAAATTAAGTTCAAAAACAATGCAGCCAGTATGACAGAGAAATGAATGGATCTAGAGAAATAAATGAAACTCATGTTGAGGACAATTATTTTTGTCAAGCGACAGAGGATTGCAAATAAATTTGAGTATAAAAAATCATCTCAGATTCTTATTTTCATTATGCCAATCATCTGGCTAAAAGAAAAAAAACTAACTCACTGGGAAGAAGTGGTGAATGACAAGAAGTACTCAATGCATGCTTAATATAGAAATTCACGTGTAATTTCTTATGAAGGAATACCTTTTGCTCAAAATGACTCTAATTAACAGGAATTTCCAAACCATAATCAAAATTACTTATTTTTACTCTGATCTCCTATTATAAATTCAGCTCCAGCGCTATTTTTGATGCAATATTCTTGAAGCCAATCGATGTCCCCGATATTCGTTTGAATCGAACACCATTTAGACTCAGCCTTGGCAATTTGCAAACCTTAAAATAAGTAAAACAGCTATTACTTTCCTACATGTTTAAAAACCCAGCAGTGCCTGTTAACATTTTAGACATCTATTCCTCTGCATGCAGATGTCATAGTCTTTTCTACCGTCCTCAATATTTTGAAAAAAAAAATACAGCTTACTTCCATTTCCCACTGCACCAGCGAGTCGGTATTGGGATCACCATGTACGCATAATAATAAATATCTCTCACGCTGCTCATAATCACAGTTATTTTGGTCCAGAACTTTCCTAATTTCCCTAAAATAATTCAAAGACTTAAGAGACTAGTCTATTCATCATGCTTGTATATTTGTAAGAATTTATTACAGACACATAAACCATTCAGGCCCGTATGGTACCTGCCAATGTCAGAAAATTTTCGTTAAAAATTACAAAGGCTAAAATAAATTGTGTTTTATACTGAATTAAGCGGAACTTAAGACTTACTTCATCATTTCTTCTGGTGCTAAAGAGCTAGTGGTTTTCATACTCCACGTAAACCGTAGTGATCGCGGCTTCACTTCATCATTTGACATATCACAGCCACCGCCTAACGTTGCATTTGGTGACACAGGAAACTGACCATGATGCTGCTGACCAGTGTTTAATCGTTTAAATCCAGCGATACCGGTAGTCGGTCCAATGGTCCCGCTTCTACCACTGTGTTTAATCGTTTCACCGGTGTTACTTGGTGTTGGTGGCGACGTCGTAGTGAGTGCGGATCCTTCCGCTATTCCCACAATTGGTGTCCTGTGCGATGATTGGTATATAGATGAAGCACACGTTGATGGCCCGCTACCAACATTACTAGTTGTATAGTAAGCTGGTAGCTGGACACTGCATGAGTCACCCGATCTCGAGCTATGATGATGGTTTCCTCCAACAACTGTACCACTGTTTGACGATGCCATCGATGGGCTAAACGATTGGTTCGAATCAATAGACTATCGCACGGTATCACTCACAATGCTTAGCAGAAGTATGAAACATGATTCGGGGGGTAGGAAAACTGCGGAAGCATCTACTGAACAATCTGTTGTTTGCGACTATTTATGTATCAAAGACGTAAGAAATATTGACAAATGACAAGGGTTACCAGCGGAAAGAGAATTCAAGTCGTGTAAACCAATGGAAGGTTTGATATGAAGTAAATCATACTGAGACCCAACTAATGTTAAAGGCAATACTTGGTTATATCTCTGCTACATCGTACCGGAATTGTTACTAACATACACCAAAGGCCTCATAATAAAAGCCTAATATTTAAAGCTTGCACATTATTAACTTCACTACTACCATTGTCGTTCGTTCTGATACCACTGATGTTAGCTTTATTGCCAGTAAATAAATGTCGCTCGATTTTCTGCTTCATAGCTATTGACAAGAGCAAAGGTACAGCATGCTGATTTACTATGACCAGATACAACCGAATAATACGACGACCGGAAAAGCAACGATTTGTGATAGTGACGCAGGGATATTAAGTAGGCTGTTTTCTGGGGTAGATGCTCATATACAGTGAATAGATGACGAAGTTGCTGTTGATAAGGATAATTTTGATTGTGATGATGATGATAACGCGATAATAATCATGATTTTTGCCGAGCATTAGAATAGTATGAAAAGAAATTGATCCCCAAAAATTGAATAAAATACCTCCAAAATTGTTAAATAGCCAACCAACCACTTAAAAAAGAATTTTGAACACGTTAGGCAACTCATCTAGAATGAGAATTCTTTGCTTGCACCGCAAATAAAGGTGCACAAAACAGAAAAGAAGTGCGTATTATAAAATTTTTTCTGTTAAATGAAACAAAAATTCAACAACACTTCATTTTGAAAAAAAAAAATGTGTTAAAGCATTCTAAGGTGATAAAGGCAGAATTTTGGAATCTGAATTGCTCATTTCATAGAATATTAACCTAATTTGAAGATCTCCAAAGTAAAATATGATAATGTTCACATACAATCAATTCCGCTAAATGGAGTGAACTTCTTACAGATGTGTAGAAATCGGCGAAGCAAAATGATAATTAAAGTGGCTTTCTTTCAAATGACATCACTGTCAAAAAAGTTATTTTTCCAAAATATGCTAGTATTCACTGAAAATAACACTTTTTGATGGTCGAAAAGAAAACTCACTGTCAAATTCATTAGTCTTGGAGATGTGAAAAAAATGATAAATCTGGGCCAATGTAGTGCGCTCTATACTATATGAAAAATGTACAGCATGATCTCCAAGTATGCTACTGAGAAACAGATGCAACAAATACGATGGAAGAATACAAGTCAATCTATTCAAAGTACGTAGAATAAACGAATTCCTCCGAAAATGCAAAAGTCAATGTCTAAATGGGCAACCTTAGCGAAACTAACCAAATTACTCCTACACAACAGGAAATCATTGCTTTTCCGGAAGAAAGAACCTCTCGATTATAACGCAAATAACTGCTTGCAACTAGTTGACCAAATGACCACACGTGAACATGATAGAACTTGTGCGTTGGTGAGAAATAAAATATTTGGTGGTTGTGCGTAAACGGTGAAGAGAAGGGAACCATCACCATAACCCGCATACTTATGTATAATTAAACGAATCAACAAATGATGGAAAATGATTTTTATATAACTTTATGACAAGCTGATTATGAGAAATTCTAGTGTTTAAATTCGACCTCTAACACTTCCTTAAACATGTCAAAACTCGCCTTCTAAAAAACTTCAGTTAGTAAAAGCGTAAAAATATTGGCAAGCAAGGCAAACATTCTACTGCATTTGTAAGTAGGTGAAAGCTTTCTATTTCATATATTAAAATAACTAGTCAAGTGAGCAAATAAAAGCTGGGATTAACCTCCAAATAAGATGGTAAAATCCCTGATGGAAATTATATAAGCATCGCTTATGTTTTAACCAAAACTTAGATCAGCAACTGATACGAAACCACTAACCGACGAGTAAGCTTGGATAGTTTTGAGAGGAAAGATCCACGTGGACCTCCATTTCCCGCTGTGTTACCAGCACAATGCACTACTTCCGATTCAACGTCATCATCCATACTTTCCTATAATTAGAACAGTAATGACATAGACACTTACTGAACACTAAAAAAATTTATGAAAAACTAAGAATGCAGCTTAGAGCGCATTAAATTTTGCTTAGGAGTAAAAGGACTTGCAATAAAGGTTAGAAAATAATTTTTGGTGAGGAAATCAAAAAAGTATCAAACCAAAACTACTGCAAAAAGAACAAGTACTGATAATAATGTTCCTAAATAATCTTCTAGTAATTCAAATTCATATAAATTACTTCGTTAATTATTTAGAGCAATGGCGTTTACACACCTGATTTTAAGCCGGATCTTGGTTTTTTAATAAAACCTACCATTTAGCTTAAATAAAAAACATGTCTTCCCTCTAAATCTATCAAATCTGTCCTAGAAATAACTGTACACTCCCATTTAGTGCTATATAAAATTCAGTATTAAATGAAAATAAACCTTGTTGTGCTCTGTTTTTCCATGAAAAGTTTGTCTGTTACGAGTATGTCTAGGAAAAGCAGCATTTTGTATTGTTGTACCGTGAATATTTAATCCTGCGGCAGATGGTACGGCTTGTGCATCTGATAAAGGCTAAAATACAAAAATTTAACTATTAAAATGTCAGCAAAGCAAATTAATGCTTCGATTATCAATGTCTTCAAATATTTAAAACCAATCAATGTTATTGAACATTGTTAATAATGTCAACAGCACTATTGAGCTTTTTTAATTAAACAAAAAATTCATCCACGTCGGATATGCCTGGTACGCCTTCCACAAATCCCAGCTGTCATAACACATATTTTCAGAAATCAATATTCAGTAAACTTCAGCTCAAAAGAAAAACATACTGCTGTTCCAGAAGCAGGGCTCAGAGCGGTGCCAGTTGCGGATTTGATCAATTTCGGGCTATTATTTTGTGAATGTGGCAACAGTGCAGATGGTGGTGTCTCGTTAATAGCTAAATTTTTTACGACTGTCTGTGCAGATGCGGCTACTATTCTTTGATGAAGCCTGAAACGGCAAAATGTTACAATCTTAGACTTCTACAAAAAGAAATTATGTAGAAAAATCACCCGCTTAAAACCGTGTATTTAATTTGGGTTTCTAATAACAATTCCAGAAGAAAAAAATCAAAAGTGAAACCAAAACTATCGTACTCAACATAAACTAATAAATCAATACTGACAGAACGTTTCCGAACAATCCCTCCGCAATTCAGATTCACATAAATTATTTTCGTTGGTCATAATGATGTTTTCCTAAATTTTCTAGAAAATTTTCGAAAGCACTTTTGAATTTGAAACTTTTTGTATATTCTGAGCACAATTTCACAAACTGAGATCCACAATATCCTGAGTGTAACCAAACTACGCTTTAAATCGTCTGTTAATCCCAAAAATCGTTATTGGAGCAGAAAATAGACGACAAACGAAAAAAAAATCATATTTATAAAAGAAAATATTAAATGTTACATATTATGGTTGCAAATATAGCAAAAAGGAGGAGAATATCAATGCATGCTTAGATGAAATCCGTTGGATATTTTATTAAAATATATTTGCAGCTGTTCCAAGAAATACGGAAAGCTACTGTTATGCAAAGATCCTGGACTGATCCCGAACGGAAGGGGTTTCAGTGGAAAAGCATGGAGATCGATTCTTCTTTCTGAGGACTAACTCCAGCTTTGCATATTTGTACAATGATTTCGAAAGCGCATTTGTTTCAGTAGGCGCCTGATGAATGTCACAGCCGTGTTTGGCAATATGGAATAAAATTACAACACAAAAAAGATAACAACCTTAGCAAACATAATCATTTCGACAAGGAATAATATGCATTATGTCAAAGTCAAGCATTTTTATACCATTCATAAGCACATAGTAGGATCTGAACATATGATTCTAGCATGTTCCAGAATCACAGTCCCAATAATTTAGATTCGGAAAGCTTCACTAAAATACACCAAAAACATCCTGTAATTCCCCCAACAAAATTTTTAACAAATCATTCACGTACTTTTCCTCTTTTTTTTCCTGTTCCACTGCTGGACTGGCTACTAATGTAGGTGATTGCTGCTGTGATTTCGCGGTAGCATCTCCATCATCGACATCACTACCACCATAACGACTAATATCGCCTTTATCGGCAACTGTACATGATGTAACTGTTTGTTCAGCTTTGACGCTATCACCATTACTTGCAAACAGTTCACCGTTTTCATTGTCATCCTCCTTAATTGAAGGCTCATTTGGTGTAGCCGAAATAGAACCGCTTTTCTAGAAAGTAAACCTCAGATTTACAAATTTTCGAACATTTGGAACATAATTAATAAACACGGAGAAAACAAAAGATATAAAAAAGATTTAGTAATCAAAATACCTGTAGCGATGTGACCTTGTGCTGCGCAGAATTTGAAGAAAATGGTGAATTTGGAGTACCACGTGCAGATGACGATCCACTAATATTCTTGGGTAAACCTTTTGTACTGAAAAATATCAAATTACGGTCAAACAACATAAATCACATATATATATATATATATATATATATATTACATCAACAGTTCCTTACCTCAAGCACTTAATCCCAATAATTTAACCGATTCCTTTGCGGTTCTAAAACTGATACCAAATTTCTATCTCAAGGCATGTACACGGTCAACTAATTCGGGTAACAGGAAAATTATTCGTTGACTATAGAAACTCACTCAATTGTTGGATACACAAATCGTGGCCCCGTTGGCAAAATTCCTCTGGGTCCTAAATTGGTTAATGGTGTTCGTGTCGGAGCAGAAGTTTTCCTAAATCCAGAAATCGGAACAGCACCAGCTTGTACGCCACTTCCCACAGCTTGCATTACATTTGACGCATAATTGGGCACTGAAATTGTAGGATGAAAAAAACTGATTTTAATTAAAATACAAGAATAGAAATACCTTCATGAAAACAAAAAAACTTCCGCAATGCAAAATAACATACTCATATGACCCGGTTGCATACTAAGTGCTTGCCGACCACCTGGTGGACCAGCAACATGTCGCATTGTAACCGGTGCTACTACACCAGATATGACTCTCTGTGTCCCGGGTGATGTTGTAACATGGATTTCCGAAGGTAAAACAGTTGTTGGAAGCTGAGCAGTTGGCGCAATCGTTTGTTCCTGTGATCCGCGTCGTGTTTTCATTGACGGTACCTGAGCGGATGTTGAACGAGGCACAAATTTTTGGGCCTAGAAATTCTCACACTCAAGCAAGTGTTTTAAACTAAATACTTAAGATTAATTTCAGTTCTTTGAAATTCTAACCCCCAAAATAAATTTTGCAATCAATCTTCAAAGTTTTATAATTGAAAATTTTTGATATCTTAAGTTTATTTTTTAGGAATGTCACAAAAAAAATCTAAAATCAAAATTTTACCAGAGCAATACAAGTAGCAGCAGGAGATTGGGCATGAGGACTTTGACCTTGCGTTATTCCATGCGCAATACTCTGTGCTGATGCAGGATTCAGTTGGGAGTTCAGGATAGCTTCTCCATCAAGCTAAAAGATTATAGAGAATGATGTTTGATTGGACAACTTCCAAAGATTAATAACATTTTAGTCTTCTGAAAGTAATCGGCTGCTCCACTGTTACCAGTACTCGATTGAGTCCAGATTAACTAGTCATCTTAACTAGTTTGATAACAACTAATTATGTAACTGCACAATAGTCCCATAAAAAGTGTCTACAACAACTGTGTCTTCAAAAATTTAGAAACTCTACCTCGCGTTTTTTCTCCCCCAACAAAATGTAGGTGGCATGAAGATCATCGAAACTTCCTTTATCAAGTGATAACACTACCGCATTACGACTGTAACCCATTTGTTGGATAATCGCTATTCGATTTTCATCTTTAACGTCCTTCGCTGGTTCAACATACGGTTTCAATTCATCATCTTCATAACCTATATTCATCCACCTAAAATAGGAAAAAAAACATTCAGGCATAATTCGACTTCCTTTTCTTATCAGTAACTTCCTCAAACACAAATCTATCAAAAGTAATCTCAACAACGTTACTTAACAAAATGTCAGAAACCAATCAATAAATTTCATGCAAACATCAAAAAATAGAAAATAAATTCACACTCACCTATCTTTCATAATTGCTCCCAATGTTCCTCTACGAGCCGGATTTAGTACAAGGAACTTCTTTAGAAGATTTTCACAGTCGGTCGACATGTAAAACGGTATTCGATATTTTCCTCTGAGAACTCTTTCTCTTAATTCCTGAAAAATTTGAGACTAAGAACGTAACATTTCTTCTAACTGTAAAAACATCTGACTTATTCACTCGTCACAAACAGAGCGGGAGAAAGGAAAAATCGAAGAAAGAGAACCTTTAAATTTTGTCCATCAAAAGGCAGGCTGCCCGAGACAAGAGTGTATAAAATAACTCCTAAACTCCAAACATCGACTTCTGGTCCATCATATTTCTTTCCTTGGAATAATTCTGGAGCTGCATAAGGCGGGCTACCGCAGAATGTGTCCAATTTGTTACCTGAAAAAAGTGTAGAAATACAGCACTAAACATTTTCCCACCTAAAAGCAAATAACAGAACAAATAACAGAAGTACAGAAATTGTTACTGATTATTACAATCAAGAAAAGAATGTCATCACAATACTGTTCGCTAGCACGATGGACAATATTACACATAGAGACTTTAACTCACTAAAAAAGTGATTAAAATATTACAGTAGAATATATTATTGTAATTTTTTTGTAACATCAGAAGCAATACACGGTCCATCAAAATGTCGCAGCAGAAAAAGCGAAGGAGATAAGAAATAATAAGTGAATAAGGAATAAAATACATTAAATTCAAAGAATTACCTATTAAAAATTGATTACTGAATCCGAAATCAGCTATTTTGATATTCATATCAGAATCGAGCAGCAAATTTTCCGCCTAAAGCACTTTTTTCTACGAATATAAAAAATTAAATTTATTGAAATATCGGCATTTCAATTTATGAAGTAATTAATTAGAGTGGTTTATAAACCTCTATACTTTTTTCATGAGTTCTTTCTAATTGCGTCCGTCTTGACAGCAGTTAACCAATGAGATACATCAATATTTCATAATGTGTAAATCTAACCGCTCCATATTAACAGAATGATCTTTTTGTTTTGTTATTGTAGCATGATAACAACATAATGGAATAACTTACCTTCAAATCCCTATGTATGATATTCTTTTGATGCAGATATTGTACAGCTGAAACAATTTGTCGAAATTTAGCCCTTGCTTCCTTCTCCTTCATTCTCCCATGTGCTACCAAATAATCGAATACCTAAAAAACTATAAAAAGTAAAAAAAAGTCTATATCAACAACTGCAACCGTTATGTGAACAGAAACTCAAAAGTTCGAGAAAATAAAGGCTACACCAAATACATGAAAAAGGAACATCTACGTTTAACACAGTAAAAACTAAGAACCTCACCTCTCCACCACTCGCATATTCCATAACTAGGTATAACGTATTTTCAGTTTCCATCACTTGGTAAAGTTTCACTGAAACACACTACTGTAAGAAATATGAGATAAAAACATTTTATTTGATCCAGTAACTCATACATGTGCTCAACAAAGGTATAAGCGCTTACACCCATACTTTAATTACTTAGCAGCTCAAATTTTAGCACTGCCAAATTTCAGCTTACATAACATAGAAAAACTGATTCAGTTATTTTACTGAAAGTATTGTCTCTATCATACCAATGTTTGGATGATCCAACTGTTTCATTATTTTTACTTCTCGGAACAACTGAAAAAACAAATACATTAATTTTTAGCGGCAGAAATACTTTTAGTTACATCGATCTCCATTAAACTGCAGTAATTCGAGAAAAGAATGGAACCATTTTCTTTCTTTTTCAAACAACGAAAAAAATATGTAGAGCCAAACCTTATGCAGACTTCCAGGATTGAGAGCGGTTTTGTCGATTATCTTAATCGCAACCTCGATACCCGTAGGAATGTGTTTGGCTAGCTTAACCTACAAAATGAACTAGATGAGAAGAAAATTTTGACCAATCTCTCAATTTTCTACCTTGTTTAATGTACATGTACCATTCAGAGTGAAATATCAACTGACCTTCAACTGCACTTCTTCAAGAGATTAGATATAAAAAACTTTCGAAATAATCTTTCAAAATTTTCAATCCAATAGTAGTTTTAGTTCTGTAATTGGAATATTACTGAACTGAGACCCTCAAACAGTCCAGTACAACTTCTATGCAAAGATATGAAAAATCCATCACCCACTTCGATTCCTCAAGAATTGTACATTACCAATCCCATATACTGAATAAAAAAAAACCAAAACGACAAACTTTGGCAAAATTTCCTTTCCCAATTGTTTTGAGCAACTTATATTTCCCAATATGCGGGTCATCAGTGGTTCGCGACCTGCTTTGCACACGAGCTGCGTTCAGATTCGAAGAACGATGAGTTCCATGAAATCCACCACCAGTACCATGATGAGAGCTTGAACTGAACTTTTATTATAGTCGTTATAAATGATTACTAACATAACAATATTATAGAACTGATTACTAAGCTTGATTAAGTACACTTCACTTTTACAACACTGTATCAAACATTATTGTTGTTTCGCTTGAAATTTTTATTCTATTAACAACTATGAATAAACCAGGACTTTAAAACTAGCTGCTTATGACTGACGCTTATAACTATTGGAAAGAATTACGATGAGCTTAGCAAACATGGAATAAGAGCAACACCTTGGGTGAGCTCCATGATGAGACGATATTTGGGTACCAGTATGCGAACCATTGCCTCCAGTAGTGGTGTGATGATGGGAACTGGATGACGGTGCAGTCATTGGTGCATGTTGTACCGTACTCGTCATCCGGTTATGCGGTTCTGACGGTAGGTGACAGAAAGCAGTGGTCGGCACTTTGGTTGATGAACAAGATGTTTTCTGCAAAAACGTTGTAGTTGATCTTTTTTGTTAAACCTTGCAGAACAATAATTCGAAAAATTAGTGTTTTGCGAATCTACAGTCCGCATTTTTTATGAAGTAAAGTTTATTGTTAGTCATTTTATTTATTTTCAACATTATTGTGCCACATACAAATAATGAACACGATAAAAACGAGAAACACACATACATTTATTCTTGTATTACATAATTCAAAAGAGAAGGGTAATTTAAAAATTGTGCGTTTTTAGGTTAATCAATAGCATCTTCAAACACTCTGAGGCAAAACAAGGGCAAAAATCTCTCTAATAAACGTCCATACTTTCTTCCAACTTCTATATTAGAACAAAGCAGTAGGCAATTTATTACTCCCAAACTAAGAACTCGATCTCAAATACATACTACTGGGCTGATGAACTACTGAAAAAAACCGGAGAAACAAATTCTGCAATGTAAATAAAAAGCAATCATTATTTCATCAAGAAAATAAGTCACACCACAGAAACATAAAAATAGTGAGTGATACTAATGCTCATCTATTCCTTTCTCTCTCTCCCTCTTAAATCTCCTACGTTCATTCAACACCTTCTTCAAGCACAAGGATAATATCTCCATCCATCTCTAAAATCTAGAAAAGCAAAAAAAAAACTCCAAACACAATCAATTAGTTAAATGGATTTTCGATGAAAACAAGAATTGGGATAGTGTGATATCCTGCGCGATGTGATATTACCTATTTTGCAGTGGCTCCACTTTATTTTTTTAAGGTGAATACCCAATAATGCAACCGTTGTTGTAAGTGGAAAATAAGGAAGCCTTTCCTCTCTAATGCAAAGACCTACATTGTATAGCAGTGGGAAAGAAGACTCTACTACACGTAATATCTAAATCCTTTGATCTTATTACATTCCAAAAAATCGGAATAATACATACATTTTGTCCGTTGATAGTGGACAGTGTTGAAGCAGTATTGTGTGTTTTAACCTTTTGGAATGATTTCCGCACAGGTGGTATATTACTGTTTTTCCAGATTATATTCCTATTTACTGCTTCAGTGCTAGAGCAAGAATTCACATACTCCTGAAATAAACCGGAAATGTGATAAATGATCCTACTTCCCCCGGAGCAGAATTCATTACAACGACAAGAGACGTGAATTATGCTCGATCGTTTGCACTCTTCGACGAACAGAACCATGAAACAAGATAACAGAAAGTTTTCAAAAACACTGTCTCAAAATCACTACCTATTTCACAAGTAATATGGTGTCAAAAAATCATTAATACTCTGTCACCAAATAATAATGTAGCACTATAGGTATTAGCTACCAATAAATTTAGGTACAACAATTTTAACAAATTTTCACAAATTAATTTCTCACACTAAATCCCATTGCTAATGCTTACTTGCTGACATACTCATAATCCATGCATACCGTAATATCACGAATAGTTATAAATTAATCACCTATCACTTAAACGCACGATTTTAGATATTCACTAACAAATTATGCTTATAATACTTCATGCAACTTGGTAACTAATAACAGCTGTATACTAAATTTTATGCGTGTTATCTGATAAGATGGAATAGTGCAAATATGCTTGTTATGAAATCGACATACGTTGATGAATCAAAATATAGCTGCAATTTAACTGAAAATTAGCGCAAACTATCAGATTACTTATCAGATCATATAGAAACGGCAATCGATAAAATGAAAGGCCTATCAGCCAAAAGACAAATCATTTTAAACCATTGCCCATTAATACTAGAACCACATGACGTACACAGACCAGAGAAGAAAGTAGATAGAAGCCGTATTTAACAATTGTCAATCTTTGCAACTCGCTTAATCCCAAACGATCAACCGTAATAACTGGATCAAAAGTACTACCGGAAATAATATGGAATAGTATGTAACCTGTACGTATTACACTTTTTGGCATTATTGATCCAAAATCTTCCCCTTAATACATCAATACAACTATAATTCTCTATGAAAAATAAAAAAAAATTAAACATTCATTTCTCATATTTTTTCTCCTCAATCGATTAACGCTGATTTCGTCAGTATCAGTGTCATGATTTAAAGATTTCCAAGGTAGTAGATGTAAGATTCACCAAATCACAATAAAACGATCATTCAATAAAGTTCAATTATTCAAACACAACATATAAGGACATAATACTATGAGACACTAAAAGTTGCGTTAAATTTTGTAGCCGCTCTGGAAAATAATATTTCATCTAAGGTACGCCGATGCTCTACATTTAACCTATGTGATATTTTTCATCTAATTACCACAAATTTAACAAGAACGCTACACAAGACCTAACTGAAATGATGATAGCACAATAGAATAAATTTTATCGCTAACAAAATTCAATGACTGGCTGGTAGAATCGAGTCACTGACCTCATTATAATTGAACCATTTCTGTATTTGTGTGTCTGCACCTGTAAGTGTGTGTGTGTGTGTGTGTGTGTGCGTATGTGTGTGTGTCTGTGTCTGTACCTGTAAAACTGTGTGCGTGTGTTTGTGCACGTACATATATATATATATATATATATATGTGTACAATGACTTAACATATACGTTTACATATATTAGGCATTTTTAGGTAACTCGTAACTCATACTCATACATCACACTATCCACAAAATTAGTACGAAACGATCATAAACCAGGATATGTCAATGTAACAATGTTAAGATCAACAACTGATGTTGATTTGCTACCTTCTCATTAGCAACTAAAAATGCCACCGTGGAAACGTTAATAATGCCGTAAATTGCTTGATAAATTATTAAGTATCAGTTCGATCTTTGATTCTTTTTTTTTTGGAAATAAATAAATATCAAAAAAGATTGGAAAAATGAGCAATGGTAAAAAAAAACCATGGTGGACACAATCTTTATATCGTTTCCTCTTTAATATCTACTGACATCTTATAACAATTGCTAAAATTTAGATTACTGCATTTACCATATTCCTAACGAGATTTTTCTTAATTCATATTTTAGTTGCTCAGATGCCTTTTTTTTTAAAATAATTCTAAAAGTATTGCAATAAATTTCAAAATTTTAGATCTAAAACTAAAGATTATAAAACACTCCTTGCGATTATGACAAATCCATTTTTTCTGTTCCTCTTTACAAAGATTGCGGAATAAAAAAAAATACAGTGACTTATTTAATGGTTCAAAGAAATATAGTAACATTTGTTTACCACAATTCAGAAGTTTAATTTTTCATGCATAATTTAATTTATCCTTTTATTCCTTATTGCGCTGTAAATTCATTATATTATACCACTACTACTACAACACTGAAACTTCTAAATAATGTAATGATCAAAATAACTTTATGGGAATTCTTATCTTTCCTATGCAAAGTACTTATTATTCAGACTGTAATAAGGAACGAGAATTATTGGACATAGTTACGAAAATTCAAAATGCCAATTATTCAAATAATTCAATATAAATAATAATCTATCTTCTTGCTCACCCCCCCCCCCTCCTTCCTCTCCCGTATATGCTATTACCTTTTAAACACAAACATCAGAAAAAGTTTGGGCTAAAATTTAAATCAAACTTCATCATCAAAAAAAGATGTTCAATTCTTATTTTTATTATTAATCCACTCTACCATCATAATAATACTCTTAGATTACTAAAATTTTGCAAAGCAAAATGTCTGCAAAATCTCAATCTAATTCATAACAGCTATCCCCTATTAATAAATTTAACATAATATAAATCCTTGTGAGCAAAGGTTGACATTCCCATCTCACTAGCAATTTATGATCAAATACAACTTATGTCCTATAGATGATAGTAATTAATGAATAATTTGCTTTCTCTTTCGTAATTTTCATTGCTTAATTTGGCTGTCTTTCTCGGAATGTTACGAAATGCTTACGGAATGAACAAGCATATAGTTCACCGTTTACAAATGAGCATTTAAATTAACAGTTAAACAATCTCAAAATATCCTCTATCCAACTACAGCAGTTATTATTTAATTTCTTTTTCAAATACATAATAAAGTGCTGTGTGGATGCTATGTGTTATAATTGTGATATCAATTTTCTTAATTATTACAATGAGTTTTAACACATAAAAATATGTGTTAAATTAATTTCTGTCAAAAACCTAAAATCCAAAATGTGTTTAACATATATTTATAATCATCGATAAGATTTCGGCATAATAAAGGGATTTTGGTCACAGCTACACAGCCTTTCTTTTGTAGCCAATCCCAATACCACTACATAAAGACATTTTAACTGATTTGCAAGCTTCATTTAGTGCTAATATAACCGCACTCATGCGCATAACCTTTGATCCTGCCTCTATCCTCTCTCTCTACGCATCCTTTGTTCCAAAATATCGCTTTAACCCTCAATTTCATCATTGAATGCAAAATTCTTCCTTACATTTATTTCCCTAACTCATAATTAAAGTCTAAATTATTCCGCGCTATTAATTAAACCATTCCAACACTTAACAATCAAAGACTCACTTCTAATTTTCCAGCAAATTTCAGCAATTATCTCACTTCACTTCTAATTCACCTCTCACATACTTCCTAGTCATTCTTCCATTTAATTGCTATTAGTTCATTTCATTATTATACCTATTATACTGCAACGAATCTCCCTTACTCCACTGCTACTGCTACTATCTCGCATAACGCAGTATTCTACTAATACCACTTTACATTCTAAACTAATTCCGATATTATCCAACAAGTTCTGTTAATGGCATCCCTTCTTCGATAAATCAATTATCAACAACAACCTTCGACAAGCTGCTGTTGATAATTCAATAGAAACTTTTAGTTCACTAACCGTGAATTCTTAAATCACAACATTATTGAGAATCTGAAACTTCGCTGGAGTAGCATCTACTTTAAGCTTCTTTTTTCCTCAAAAAGAGAGGTATTAAATGAAACATTAACACATTAACAGATTTGCCATAAAAAAAATGCATAAATCATGTAATAGTAGAAACAAAAATTATGAACTAAAACAAGATCTAACTTTAAATTTTATTCAGTAGAATTTATTTGAGAACCGCAGATTCATATAAAAATTGAATCAATGTATGGCAAACACACTGAAAGTTTTTTTTTTCTAAATTTCTTTGCGTATGAAGTGAAAGACTTGTTAGACAATTCTGTTAACTTCCATCCTTTCGCCAAGAAATCTGTAAAAAAGTAATCTGTTAAATCACAAATCTTGTGTACTTGACCCAGACATACTGTTTTATTTTGGTAATTTTTTTGCGTCGTTTTGACAGGACGTCAAAACGTCGTAAGCGGAAAATGAAGACAGCGGTTTGGTCTTCAGAGAAGAGCACTCATTCAGCACAGCACAACAGTCACAGGAAGTTACCATAACCTTTCCTTTCAATTATGTTATTCCTACAAACAAGGGATGATGAATAGTTTGTTTATTTTATCCCTGACAATACTTAATAACTAATTAATAAAAAAAAACTTTTTTCCTAATCGTTTTCCTTTAAAAAAGGCGGAATTAAATTTGTACTAAGCGTTAGCAGCTGTAAACAAATTTCATATTATGCAGGAAAAGAAATAGCATAATTGGGATGAAGATTATTGCATTTCGCGCTACGCATTATAACATATGTAACATCAAAACTGATAAAATAAACAAGGACTTTTGAATTAGATCCAATAATAAAACTAACCAAAACAGGGACAAACACTTTCAGAGAAACTCAGCTAATTCTTCTTAACAACAATAATAGTAATGATGTGGCACCAATTTGACAGCTAAAGACAAATGTTCGCTAGTAAATAAATAAATAAAAGAGGACAAAATGTTGTCCCAACCAACTAAATGACAATAGCAACAATTGTAGTAATAATAACAATAATAATAGTATAACAATAATAATAATTAATAATAATAATTAATAATAGTAATAATAATAATAATGTGATAATAATAATAATATGATAATAATATGATGATAATAATAATAAATAAACAAGTAAATAATTAATAGCAATAAATAATGATAGCAGTGAAATGGAATGGGAGGCACCACAGTGCCTCTTAATTCATTTTATTTGTTGTTCATTCATAGAGGCCTCATTAATAATGTTCAAATCCAAATAATCAGGCTTTTGTATGATATATCTATCATCGAAATAATCATTTCTAAATAATACCTATTGAGTTGAGAATGAGCAATGAAGGACAATGAAAGGGAACAATGGAGTCATCATTGTTGAAGATACGGTAGAAAGGCTTAATTCTTTCACCTTTTCAAAAATTATCCAAACAAAAAATCCCACTTTTAGAAAGCAATTCTCTAGCTAACAAATCTAAATTAGATAAAGTCTAAAACATTCTATCTAAATGAACTTCAACTTGAAACAAAAAAGACTTCAATAAAATTTGATAATAATTTGAAAATAATTTTACACCTAAAAAAAATTGAAACAAACAAACCAAGATAATTAATATTCCAAAATTTCATACCTAATTTGAAGAAATAAAGCAAATGTTACAATGTTAGCTACAACGGAAATAGTGCTAAGAAGACGCAGTTATCTGATAATATAACATATGTAACCGTTTCCGGTTAAATGTAACAGTTACGATAAGATTGAATAGCATAAAGAAGTGAATCGAGTGCTATATGGCATACATAGCACATGTATCCTGAAAGTGGAAATGAATGAATAACTACGAAGAGGTAATATCAAAACAGGTGTATACAATATAACATCATCATAATCTAATTATGTCAACAACAACAATATCATCATCATCATTGTTATAATGTAATTAGTTTGAATTATATCATTCTTTTCCTTTCTTTCCACTAATAATACTTCCTCATATCAGAATTAAACATTTAACATTTTGCAGAAAGAAAAAAAAGCAAAGAGCACCTGTGAAAAGGCTATATACATACACAGCATGTATCTAAATTTGCAATATTTAAATTTCCTTGATGGAAAATTATCATCTGAACATATCTCAGAGCGAGAGTTTAATTGTTCATTTCAATTACTCATAAATTTATCGGTTGATCAAAATCACTGACAAGTGATCGATTATTCGCATCGTTAACTTACCCGACCATGACCTCCTATTGACCTTTTGCACATAGGCTACTGCTACTGATATTTCTGCTCTTTTCACCATTTTCAAAATGCTTAACAATCAGTAATAATAACTCTATTGCTAACTGCAGTAATAACTTTTCTACCTTTCACCTGCCTTTCACAACGAAAAATGCTACTACAAAATACAACGGCCAATATAGCACTCAACGAAATCACAAAAAGTGTCAAAGATTTTCTTTGCTGTTTTGTTTTAGAATTATTAGAAATTTTTAGGGAACGACTCGTCTAAAAAGACAAATTTTTAGAGAAATTTTCTTCTTTCATAAGTTTTCAAAATCAAAAAACTTTAATCGTCATCCTCTCCCTCTCATCCTTCCTCACCTTCCCCAACTCATAAAACACACCACTTATCACTATGACAACAACGATGTATTATCATGTATTACCTTACTTAAATGTGAAAGAAATTACACATCAGGTACTAAGATGTTAAAGATGATTCTAATTTTTTTTTTAAAAAAAAAACACGAAATATTTTAATCAGTTCGACTGGTGACCTCTTGCATCATTTGTTTAATTGAGATGAGAAAAAAATTTGCATTCCACAATAGCAAAAAAAAAATGAACAATATGTTTTTATGTTTTTAACTTTAGTAAGGAAGAAAGTTCACTTCAACATTTGTAAGTCAATGGTGACATACGCATGTGAACAAATTAATGAGAAAAATGTTCAAATTTAATAAATTTAAAGGAGAGATAATTTATGGAAATGTTAGATTTGAGAAGATAGGAAACGGACAGAGACAAGGACGAGAAACATTTCCGATTAGCCAACAACACATATTCGCGCAGAAATCAAAAAATTAAATCTTTACTCTTAAATTACTCAAAATCACAATTTATTACACTTCTCATCCGATACTGTTTCTATATTTTCATAAAATATGTTTGAAAGCCAACCTTATACCACACAAAAAAGCCCCTCTTGTAGTACAGTACAAGTGCCATTAGACCTAATTAGTATCAATATTTTAAACTGAAATAATCTTAATTTCAATTTCTTCCCATCAATTCTATGAGTCGCGTTAACCATAAAATTGTCATAAAATGAAGTAAATGCATGAAATGTGAATAATGCTAATTAGCAAGAATGAAATGAAAGCAATCACAACGTGTTTGTACACTTATTCCATCTATTAGTGAAATTTGAAATTTCAATGAATTCAACATTTTCAACAAAAATGTTTTTAGCGTATAACGAGGAAGATGAAAGCAGCAGTTACTTCTCCTTAGCGCAAAAATGAAATAAAATTGAAATTCTATAGAAATGGAGAACGTATGATGAACTGATAAATTAATAAGTGAAAAATTAACATTCATTATTATATTTAATGATAATAAATTTCATGCCTTAAAAAACTAATAGAGTTATTACACTAATCGATGTAACAATTTCCTCTCTCTCTCTCTCTCTCTTTCCCTCTCTCTCTTTCTCTCTCTATCAAAATAACACAAAAATATTTAATATCAAGGTTTCATTTTTATTTTTTCTTTTACAAAAACTCTTCAAATATTCCTTATATTATTATTTAAATTAAAATATTAAAAATGCTAAAGCAAATACCCATTACAGTATGAATAACGAATAGATATTAAAGAAATTACGAATATTTTATATGGTAAAAAAGTAAAATTTAAACATTTAAATGTAAAATTTGAATAAACTAACTTTATCAAACTTAAAAGGTAGAAATTTAATTAAATGGCTAAAAATAAATTGCTACAAATAACAATAAAACTAAAATTTAATAACAAAATAAATAAATGAAAATAGGAATGGAACATCATATCTAATTTTTGAAATTCCGTAAATATTCATTCTAACAACAATCGTTTAATCAACTATTCCGGAAAACTTATCCCTTCCGATTTGTCCAAACCATCGAACAGCAGCAAACGATGCGATGATACAAATTAGAACAACGAAAATCAATCGATACAAATATCAAATGAATATTGAAGGTGGAAATCAGAGCATATGGGTGTGTGTGTGTGTGTCCGTCCGATATAAAGATTCCTTCACATTGGACACACACACACACATACACACACACACACACACACATACACACACACACACATACATACACACACATATACATAAACTTTTTCGTGAATTTAGACGAAATGTGTCTGTCGGTGGTTGAATAACAATATATTGCGGATAGACAATACACACACATAGATATACATATGTACACACACACACACACACACACACACACACACGCACACGCACACACACATAAATACCCATAGAGACAGACAGACAGACAGACGTGTACATCCGTGTAGGCTGATAGAGGAGGAGTTGATGATGTGTGGTGGTGATGGAAAGGGATGCCCCACTGCCTGACACAAGGTGTTTGGGTTTGCCGCTGCTGCGCTCAACTCTATTCTCGAAGTCCATCCATGTGAGGTTGTCGCCCTGTACCACTACTACCACACATCACATTTCACTTTGACAAAGGCATGTTTTTCCCATACATTGACTACTAAACACTCTGTTCCTCTCTCTCTCTCTCTCTCTCTCTTCCCCTCTCTCTCTCTCTCTCTCTCTTTCATACAAATAACTTTTGGCTGTACGAAAGCTTTTCTTTCATAAGTAATGTCAACATTTAGTTGGTGACAACAAACCCCCTCTTTTTCAATACTTCTCTCTTTCACTAGAGAGCATAAATTGATGAGTGTGTGTGTGTGTGTGTGTGAGAGAGAGAGAGAGAGTGAGGGAAAGAGTGAAAAAGTATTTAGTAGTAGTAGTGGTGGTAGATATGAAGGAAGAATTTTTAAAAACATCAATTTTTAAATTAATTCAAAAATACACAATGAAAATGAAGAAGGAAGATAGAGAAGTGTAAATAAAAGGTAAACTGAAAAGAGAAGAGGGAAATGTTGAAGGACGAGGACGAGGACGACGACGACAACGACGGCGACGTGTTGTCCGTTTGTGTCACTCTTTATGACACTTTTCTCTCACAGTGAATTAGCGACACATTTAGAAGGAGGAGGAGGGATTTAAAAATTTTTATTTGCACGCAGTTTCATCTTTTCATCAACTTTTTATTGTATAAGCTAACTTACTATACGAAGAAATTGTAAGCGATCCATTTTTGATAGTCTAATTAGTGCGGTTACATCAAATGAACTAAAGTTAGCGATATTAGATTGATGATTCATCGACTATTTGATCAATCGATCGATCAGTCATCATAATGATAAGCAATAAAAATATAAAACGTGATTCACTGTAATATTGATTAATTTTACAATCGAATCTATCTACGTTACGTGATTTTACACGTATGATTTCATCAATTTTCAAAATAATCATTATTACTAAAGCTCAGCAGGAATAGTATGTGTGGAAAAGAATATGTTGATAGTTGAATAGGAAAGTATCATTGATCGATTGGTGGAACTAATGTTGAGTATCATTTTCTAAACTAAAATATAATCATTCAAAGTGCACCCTTCTCAGAACCGGTTTAATTGCTGTCTTCCGGAATGGTCTAGTTGATTGGATATGAATCAGGAATTTCATCATAATTTCAATTGAAATAAGCGAATAAAGGAAAAGGAAAGGGATGAATGCGAGAGAATAATTGCGAATGAAAATTTATTTCGATTAGAAGTGTAGAGGAAAAGACAAAATTCATTTGCTTAAAATTTAAAAAGAAAAAAAAAAAACGCTTCTGCTATACGTGAAAAATAAAAATGCAAATCAAAAAATGCTAAGACATGTCTTTTCGTACGTGTAATACACGTATAAATAAACGCTACGAAATGTATTACCCATATATTAGAACAGTAAATTAGAAGTGCTGTAAATCAATGAATTCTAAAAAAAAAAGAAGTAACTTAAAAGAAATTTGAAAAATAAAAAATGATTGAATGAGTGATTTCATCAATCAATTAAAAGTATGCATGTGACGTATAGCTGTAAATTAACAAATTTGAATTTGAAAATGATAAAATTCCTAATATATTATTTAATAATGTAAACTATACGGATAATGTATGTGTTGTAGTTATCACAAAGTTTGATAAATTGATAAATTTGAAATGACAAAAGTATTTGAGTTAAAAATGTACATTTGGCTTGAACAACAGTAATTATTGAAATATTTCCACTGTTCACAACTAATGAAATTAATTAGACAAATCAAATTTAAAGTAAAATAATTATTTATTTCAATTGAAATGAGAAGTAATTGATTTATAAACGACTAAGTGTAAACAGTAGAAATTTGCAATTCAAAAAAATTTTCCACAACTAAATTAACATAAAATTGTTAATTTTACAAAATTGTAAGTTTCAGTTGTTTTGAGAAATGAAAATTTCACTTAAATAAATTATTCTCCCAAGAAGGGTGGCATTTAGAGTACGGTAAAAAATGAAGTGTAAAAATGAAAAAGGAAAAAAAAAATTAAAATTAAATAAAATGAAATGTACTATTTAAATATGCCGGTTGACTCATTCAACTATATCAATGAACCTCGACGGGATGGAGGAGGAAAGGGAGAGGGGAGGGGGAGGAAGTGACGAGGCAGAAGGGATGGGGTGGAACGATTTCGTAAGAAATTGTATTTGAAATAAAAAAAAACAATGAACATTTTTTGAAATGTATTTTAGTTATTAAATTTTCGTGTAAATTTAATTCAAATTTCCTTGAGCTAACCTACTCTGTCCTACTCTAACCATACAATTTATTAAATTAAATTTCATAAATTTATCTAAAAAGAAGTTGATAATTTCAATTCTCCTTGTTCGTAGCTATTCATTATTCTACGTCACCACAGATGTTAGCAGAACTGAATGTTTTGTTTTTCTTTTTTTTAAAAAAAAAGGAATTAAATGATGCAAATTTTTCTTCTTATTTTTTTGATTTTTAATTAAAAATGTCACAAATTATTTAAACAAAATTATTTTCTATTTTACCTTTTACGGGGAAAAACTGAAAAATATCCTTCTATTATTGCGGAATATCATAATTTAAAAGCATTTAAACAAAATTGCTGCTATCTTTATCAGCTTGTCTTTCAATAGCAAATACACCACTGATAACGATAACATTGGAGGTTCGTTTTGTTTCACTGTAATAGAGTAAAAGAAAAGAGAGTAACTGTAGTAGTAGTAGTCGTTGATAAGGACATTGATAACAGTAGAAACAACATAACAATAACTACACAATAATAATTAATTAATTAATAGTAATAGTAATAATTACTAATAATTAATAATTAATAATTAATAATAATAATAATAATAATAATTAATAATAATAATAATAACAATTAATAATAATAATAATAATAATAATAATAATAATAATAATAATAATAATAATAATAATAATAATAATAATAATAATAATAACAATAATAATAATAATA
>JABVXW010000248.1:44468-80054 GCA_013365375.1 Litomosoides brasiliensis | reverse complement strand
ATGATTGATCACGTCAGATCTTCCCTTCGTCAAGCGAGTAACTTTTTTCACTAAGACATTTATCGAAACATAGGTTGACAGTTGGCACATTGAAGTAAAGTGTTTCAATTGTTTGATCACTGAGCTGAGAAACTGTGGTTAGATAATGGTCACACCAACACGGTTCTTTTCAAAATCCACACGTAATTAGAAGGGATAATAATTTGTAGGATCTTGTGAAATAGCACTTGAGACTTAAAAAAAATTTTGTCCTTCAGTAATTTGTTGTGCAAAAAAATCACAATCTTTCACAACAGCAACAATATTTTTCATATGTGACTTGAAACTGCATTTTGATAATGAATTTTTATTGCATTAGGTAAGACTTAATTTGAAGTAATAACCTCATGACAACTCTTTCTAAAAAACTTGAACAAAATTTTATTTTTCAAATTAATCATTCGTAGTTCGATCAAATTAAAACAATTCCGTTTGCAAAGGTAAGTAAACTGTGTAAATTTTCAGTTTGGTGTAACGAAATAGATGTATTGCTAATTAATTGCAATGACTACAATGGAAATAAGTAAAGTAAATTACATTCTTAATTTTACTTCCTTTCCGTTATCTGTTGAAATGCTACGATGCGCGATTCTATTCAATGTTAATTGAAACGATGCAACTGAATTCACTTCAAAAATGGTCGATATGTGATGAATAATTGTGTTCCGTAGTTTTCCTTAATGTTTATATCTTATTTTATTTATTTGAACAAAAAAGTTATATTTAGTAGAATCAGATACAATCTAATAAAACTGGGTTCGATCCACTTTTTAGATGAATTTCAGGTGAGGAACGTTTTGTGCTATAACTGGGAGATATTTTTATGTGCTTATTTTACGGTTCAAGTTTCTCTAAGATATGACCTATGACACAACATATGTTAATTGATCAACAAAGAAAATCTCCGATTCAAATCAAACAATGGTTTTCCTGTCAATTAATAATTCAATTTTTTGTTGTCGCAAGTGTCAGTTTAGTGAACGGTCGAATATGGAGTGGTTGGTTTTTATAAATGTGTTCGCCGTAAAGTATATTTCAAAGATGGCAATCAGTATTGTATATGAGAATAGCTAGGATTTCTTTTACATTTTCATTTGACGGTTTTGATAGGATGGTTTTTACGTTCCACCAAAATGGTTTTATTATAAAGTGGCAGTCGGTCGTTGTGAAACCGATTTTTAAATTTGCTTCTGAATTTACTGCTTTACTGGTATCTTATGATATCTTTCATCTGAACACTACAGCCTATGAAATAGCTAGTTGGAAAGAAAAAGCAAAATTTTTGGTGTTTGTACAATCCCTGCTGCTCTGATATTTTTCAATTTCTCGTTTGCAGCTAAATTTCTTTGTTTAACAACAAATGTATAATTTTTCAGGACGACAATTACAATTTTCTGCTTTTGCCTTTTTTTCTCGAAAAAAATGGTGACGGTATCGCTGCCTGGCATCTATGATGCAAGTGAAGCAAACCGCATAAATAAGAATGAACAATTTTATGCTATGAGTTATTCTGACCTCACGGTATGATATTAAAACAGAAATAAAAGTAAATACGAACAGTTTTTTAGTCCTTCGGAGATATGGTATACTGCATGTATGCCATGATGAAATATGATAATAAATGATAGCTTGTGCTTTCTTCACCTGCTAGAAGGGCATCAACAAAATGGAAATCTAAATTGTCCCCACTTTTCTCTTACTATGGCATCTTATAAAATTTGTGTTAATGAACTGCTTACTTTAGACAGGTATCACCAAATCGTTCCATAAGTTGACATTCAACGATTCTGTCATAATTCGCACGAAGCACCACTCTTATCACTATTCTTTCCTCAATAAAAATCAGTGTGTGTAAGTATTCGAATGTGATTACTGTGAAGCAAAAGTATTAATTAGAAATTAGAAGGAAAAAATAATTAGCAATCATTACTCAATATCGTTTAACATGTGCATTACGCTCACGTTTCTTCCAGCATTACGTTCACGTTTCTGAACGTTAATGATCGTATGGTATTTAATTTCAGAATTAATCCTGGCATTTCTCAAGTAAACTTTTATAATTTTCCCAATTCATTATAATTTACTAAAAACATCTAAAGTAGCATTCACATATTCTGAATTATTCTTTAGCAACATATAATTAGTTTGCTAGTATGTATGAACTAAATTAGCATAAATTGTTTGTAAAATGTTGCATAAACTTTAAAACGTATTTTAACCAAATTATTTGTTCATTTTCAGTTTACATTGACATGCCATCCAGATGTAGACTCTGTTAGTCATTTTCCGAATAATGACTATGGAAAGTATTACGATTTTGTAATATTATTTTCGAATATTGGCATAATAGTATGCATTTTTTTTTCAAATATTAATTATTATGTAAATATGCTCCTAATTTAATTATTTCTGTTTTAACAGTATTGCTTTCAGTTATTTTACAACGATATATATTATTCCGCTGTGAATTCTTGCGTTAATCAAATTAACGAAATTGAAAAAATCAGCCACACCAGCTCTAATACGCTGTATATTGAATCAGTAATAGAAATACAAATGAAGGAATCTGTACCTTTTTGATTTAATTGCTGAATATTTCCTCTACTGAAATCATTTATTATTAGTTATTTATTTGATTATTTTTCAAATGTGAAAGGATTTTTCAGCGAATCCCCGGCAACTGGCACCTTGTAAAATCAATTCCGATAAATCATAAAATTGTTATCGACTATTATCGTTATTACAGCCCCCTAATTGTAATTCAATTAGGAGATAAGAACGGAATAGCGGCATTTTTTGTAATGATCGACTACATGAAAGGAGTGAGGGTGTTTTATTCTTTGAGTTTAATTCAAACGAAAAATATGATTGTCAAGGCGTTTACCAATTGTATTGAAACGTTCAAGTCTTTAGAAAGTTTATACAAAACGCCATGGATTTGACAAGGACAACGTGGAATGCGTCGATTTTGGAACTTATGACCAGTTCTCCCAATCAATGTTGGGTAGAGTTGAAATTGGCGTGTTTCCACATGAATATAAGGTAGGATAGTTTTATTAAAATTAATCTAAGTTTTTCCTATAATCAAAAGGACCGGCTCTGTATTTAACAGTGGAATTATTCACATCGTCTAAATTTGAAAGGAAATAGAATTTAAAACTTTCCAATTTTCTTCTCATTCCACCGGAAAAGATCAAACACACAAAATAACTGGACGAAAAAACTTATCAAAACGATAGTTAATTGAATTCAATTCAATTCCTTCCAGTTCATCATTCGCTTAATTCTTAGATTGGCATAAAAACAACCAAGTATACCGTGGATATAGAACAGAAGACGTGCTTCGTTTTTGGTCACTACTACTCTCCCTATGATATTGAGCAAGTTATTTTTAATTCAACAAGTCCATACACAGTTTTTTTCGCTCATTACATAGAACCAGCAGACTGACCACTTTATGCTGTCCCTCTGATCTCTTTGCTGTATTCACTTACTGCACAATAATATACCTTTAGTTAGAAAAGTTTACTAATAAAATAGAAAATTTGCATAAAATACATTGCCAAGTCGTTAAAATTATGCATAGAGATGCACATTGTATTAAATTTGGTTAAATATAAATTTAGAAAGTTTTGTGAAGTTTTTTTTTTCGTACAGCTCATTTGAATAGAGTTCAATTAACGAAATGATTATATGGTATCTCTGATTCATTAGCCAATAAAATTTATACTTTGCAAATGATAATGCAGAAATATTGTGACGTTGGTTGAAATTTTCAATGATTTCAAGCGTCAATGTTCACGTTATTATAGCATTTCCAACTTCGAACGTACAAAATTAAAAACTTTTACACACAAAATGCAAATTTAAAATTATCTATTTAGGATATTTTACTCTTTTTTCAATATCGTAGATAATTTTTTGATAGAAGGTGATGAGTCTTTCATCTTCCTAGCAGTTATCAGTAGTTGTTAATGTTAAATCTTTTAAAATTCCAAACTTTTTTGGGTGCAGTTTTGATAGAAATATTCAGGAATTGATTATTTCCAGAGGGTTCAGTAAAAGTATTCATGCAATAAAGTTGTCTGTGTACGATATTTCCATACTATCGGGTTGGTTATAATTAAGATTTAGCTAAAAGATTTCAAGTGTCACGAGAGTGAAAGAGCAAGTGGAAATTAATAATTTCTCACACATTTCGCACTGTATTTTCAATCTCAAATTCAACAAACTTTTACTTCTTTGTTGTTAGAAGAGTATCTGCCACATATCACAAATTTCACTTATTCCTACCACAACGAACACAGAAGCTTGTACTGCACTAAAATGACAATTCGTTGTAGCTGCCAGGTATCCGAGCTGTCTGTTCGCATATAGAAATGATGCTGAAATGATTGACTGAAAATAACCTCAATATGTTAATGTCAACATATTGTGTTTTGAAATTAGAACTTTAGAAACAATTAGTGAACAGTGAGATTGCCCTGCTTTGTTAGTATGGTCGCTTTCACTGAGGAAAATGTGAAAATGAATATAATTGAACTTAATATTTTAAGTTTTAGCAGCCAACTGATCATAAATGTGAAAAAAATTAAAAACAAACATTGCGTTAAAAAGATGTGTGTGTGTGTGTTTTAAAATTTGCTTTCTTAGTTTAAACGATATAATTACTTTTTCATATCGAACAGAACTACTGAATGTATATTGTGCAAAAATTTATGAGATATATTTCATCAAGCGAACAGTTTCAATAAATGAAAGAGTTCGTTTAAATTATCTTCTAGGATTTTCAATTAGCTCATTTTCAAATTGTATAATTGTTAGATTATAAGTCAATTATAGTGTAATGTGAAATTCCCTTCAAAATTTTCCGTAAGTCCTCAACAAGTTAAATATTCCTGCAAAATTCTGCGCAAATGACAATTCTCTGATAACAATCACCGCATTAGATGTAATTTGATACGTTAAGTATGAATTGGAAAAGGATGCATAAGGTGGCGGCAATAAGAAAAACAATTTCTTAGAATGACTAAATCATTTGGAAGAGAAATGGAAATGCAGGAATTCCATGATCTTACCAAAAAGTGAGCAGAAAAAGAATTTATAACAATTACTCACAGAATCAATCAATCAATAATGAATAATAAAAAAGTAATATAATTGAAATTGATGAAATGAAAGAATTATTTAAGCAGAATGTTTCACTGAATATCATCCATTTCGGTCGTAAGCGTCACAATTTCGTCGTTTGTCATTAGCATATATGCTAGCTGCGATACAAAGACCAATCGTTACAATAATAATCATTGCAAATAATATGCAAAAAACGATAAATATCGGTATTGGTATTGCTTGGAATGCTGAAAGGAAAATTAAACTTTTTCAAATAAATTTTATTTCCATTCTATTATATTATTAAATATTCAAATTAACTAATAGTACTGGAAGAAGCAGTCAAAAAAATATCGTTTTAACAAAAAAGAATATATTAAGAAAATAGTAAGAGGAACTGTTTGATTGATTTTATTGCTAATTCCTCTTTGCTGTTGCAATTGATAATTGTAAGTAATAAAAATCAATCACTCTCTATCATTATCATCATCATCATCATCATCATCATCATTATCATCATCATCATCATCATTTTCTTTCCTATCTTCGCTACACTTCATTTGTATTTAAAAAAAGTTAAATTTTTGATATTATTTTTTTAATCTGAAAATTTGATGAAATGACTAATTTAATGTTTGAAAAAATTTTATAAACCAATTTTGGTTATTATTAAATTTGTCATAGACTTTCTGAAAGATGTAAAAATTATTTGACACAATTTGCTATTAATTAACCTCAATCTTCCAACATCAGAATATTCAGGTAGAAATGCTAATCATTTAGCAAGAACACTTCAAGTTATTGCATGCTACTTATCCACAATTAAATTTGGAATGTTTTGAAATAATTGTTGAAATGTGATGAATACCTGACTCATCTTGCTTCGCATTTAGCGATTGCTTGCATTTTATCCAGGTGGGACAATTTTTAAGTGCACAACATAACGGATCAATATCCATTTCTGTGATACCCATTGGTACTACCTGTGCTATTAGTGGTTGTTCTGGTAGAACAGAAAAAATTTGCATTTTATCCGGCAATTCTATTGATTCCGGTTTATGAATAAAATTCCTCAAGCATACTACACTGGTTGTGTTGTAACATCGACATTGTTTTCTGAAAGCTTCTTACTCTCGTCGAATCTCTCCTTATTGTTTTAAATATGAAGTAAATTAAATTTATATTAAATACTATCACATGGTTAATAGCATTTGTCATTGATGTAATTAAAAATTATGATAAATGAGCGGAAAGAAATGCCCATTTCCGTCTATTATGATAACAATTTATCAGTTTCAAGAAATTAAAAAAAAAAACAGATTGATAAATAAAACGGTAAAAGTGTACCCTGGTTGATCGTATAGTTGACATTGTTCTGCGGTACATAATGAACAGCAACAGGTATTAGAACAACAAAAATTCATTTGATTAATTTCAAGCTCATACGTAACATAGAAAATATTAGGAGTAAGCAGAAATAATACAAATCGATGCCACAACATTTTTCGATTTGATGAAATCAAAAATACCGATTGTAGACAATTATAATCATATCCTTTGAAAATTGAAGGCGAGAAAATTTATAAAATTTTTAATCTAAAAATGGAAAATTTTTCTTTCTTTAATGGAAAAAAAAACATGTAATTATCTTTTTATTGATCTTTTTTTTTCGTTTGTTTGTTTAAATCTAAAATTTACAAAAAAATTCTTGGATGAAATGACCAACTTTTAAATTTTGTAAAAAGTAATGATATGACTGGACGCGTTGTATGCTTTGCTTATTCATCCATGATGGACAATTCTTGTGGATGTAACAATTGAAGAAATTGTTTTGCTACAACAACAACAACTCGAATACTATCAATCACTTTTTCATTTCACATTCACCTACCTCCTCCACAAACATTGAATAGGTGAGGAGGATGCCGTAGACTATACAACGGTATTCAATGCGATGAGTAATACGTGTTTTCCCATTTCTTCTTCATTTTATTTTATTTGTAAAAATTGAGAAATTTCAAATGTACACAAATATTCACTGTAAATTTGTGTAATAATAAGTTAACGGTAATATATGATAGCATTCTGAAATAAAAGCACTTTATATCATCCATTTATATCATCACTTTATATCATTGATATATTTTATTTTATATCATTTATATCATTTATTTATATCTTTATATCATCCATAAAATGATGTTGGATACACTCAAATTTTAAATATAACAAAGAAAAAAAGGTACAGCAATTCTTTTTTACAATTTATTCGCAAATTTTTTTTGTAGACAAAAAGCAAAAATAGTCAGGTGATACATTTATACAGTTACTGCAACAGGTAATCAATCGTTCATTTAAATATCTCTATAGGAATTTCAGCTATGCACAAAATTTAAATCAAAATATGATTGTCATCATACTTTATTACTTCGAATATACTCTTAAACATTCAAATCAATCGTGTTACAACAAATGTGCTCAATTACAGCATATGTATTATTTTGATAAGAAGACACCCGTTATCACCAGTATTATTTATTATGTGGTTATCAGAAGTTATCAGAATACTGATCGGATCGTTTCAACTAATGAATAAATTTATGCTCTAAAAATGCACTTCTAAATGGTTGTTACGAAACATTGCTAAATTCTACGTATACAACATCTCTGCAATATTCTTTGTCATATAAACAATAAATAATTAATTTAATTTGTAAAATGTTTTATTTATATTCACACCTCATATGTTTCAGAGTAGTAATGACGATGAGAGAAGATGACGCTCTTTTCTTTTTCTGCTAAGACTGAAATGACATTTGCGCAAGCAAAAATCATTAGGTTTAGCTAACGTAATATTAATTAAAAGGAAATATTCGTATATTTCTTGCGTTGTCTCTCATTTGAAGTTTTTTGACGCCTTGCTAACTATACTACTTATCTGGTGGCACATCACATTTACACTTTTCCAATAGAAGCAGTAGATAGGATAAAGCTCTGAAATAAGCCTATCGATTGTCCTGGTTGAACTATTTTCAATTTGGACCTAAGCTATTACATGTCGATCATTGAAGCCAACGGGTGAATGTCTAACTTCCCATTTGTTCAGAGACATATGCGCTCTTTCCTAAATGTCATAATCATACATAGAACGATAGGATTTATAAGACAAAGGGGCATTTCACTTTGACAAACAAGCCTTATTAGGAGGCCTTACTTCATCAGTTATACGTCGAAAACATAGCTTTAAAAGCACACAAATATATATTCTTTCCTAAATGTCATAATCGCATTTCTTCCCAATTCCTCAACTCATTTAGCTCGTAAAAAATTTCCATATTTGTTTATTAAGATGATAATGATAGGATTGAAATAAGACTTAAAAGTTTATTCTAAAATGCTTCCGCTAAGTCATAGTTGTAGGAAAATTGAAATGTGATATTATCACTCATTTCATTTTGCGCTTTAACTGTTCAACACTTTTTCCTTTTCCTCTCTCAACTCACTGGAAAATGTTGTTTAATTAATTAACTTAATGAGAAATACTGCCATAGCATAGCATGCATATAGCTGAGATCTAAAATATTTAATGAATTTAGTCTATAAACATTTGCGCCATGTGCCTAATGCACAGTATAATTATGTCATTTCTTTCTTCCTTTTTTTTTTCAGTCCTTTCTCAACGACCTTTAATGATGTAAATATAAGTAATTGGATATGTGCGTGCATAGGTATTTGATAATAATATTTATAGGTATATTTTAATTTCTGCTGAGACAGGAAGATAATGAGGAGTTGTCTCGTTTTACGGGTATATTTCATCATGAAAGGATTATTTTGTTCATTAAAATTTTATTCAGATATCATCATCATGAGCATCCCACACCTCCTAAAATATCAACATCACTTTTCGTAGGGATTTTTTTTGCACATATCAATTTCTCCCGTTTTTTCTTCTCATCCGCGATGAACTTAAGTTATTTTGTTTCAGAGTATGAGCATTTTAGTAAATGCATTTAAAATTGCTTGCACTTTAAACAGTTATAAATTTCATATTTGCATTTGAATATTTTCTAGTTAATAATGTATGAGAAAGCAAGGATATTCATAAATGAATTATTTAGCTTAATTTCTTTTGCAAACTAAGTGTTATGCTTTATTTTCGTTTAAATTAATTTCACTTTGTTTTTTGCCGCTTATATAAATACACTTATTTACACGTCGATAGTATGAGACATAAAATTTTTTCAAACCATGAAAGCTACTCGTAAAGATAATGATGTAATTATGTAAGGGAAACATCTGACTTAAGTATATCGCCTTGGTCTATTTCAAACATCTAATTTCTCAAACTTTAGCTATGGGACCTCATTATGGATAAATTAATAAATCGTAGAATATAATTTGTTTTTTTTAAAACAACAAACATTATGTACTCAACGCTTTAACTATTTTTTTTTTACAAATATTTTTTCAATTACTTAAAAAAAACCATAATAAATTATGCAACAATTATTACTTTGATCTTCTACGTACACCAACTTATCTGTTGCTTACTATTTCTTGTGGAAAAAGAAAAATTATTAATTGAAATTAATTTGTAATACAATTCTCATTTAATTTATTTTGAAGTATTTACCACTGACATATTTTAATATAAAAATTCTAGGAAAAGTGAAAGTTTGTAATTATTACTCAAACATCGTACCTCACATAATAATTCTTACGGATACCATGGAAACTACCGCATCGCATATTTATGAAGAAAAAAAAGAAGAAAATGATAGAAACAAATAGTTAATTACCTAAGCAAAAGTTTCTTCATAATAAGTGAAACAATCTTTTATGCAACGTCGATACCTATCATTCATTCACGTAAACCATCGTATGCTCGCCTAAATGAATTCTATGATTGCTAGCAATTTCACGTTACTCTTTAATTTTTCCAACAAAAAAATTATTATTAGAAATAGAAATGATAAAAGAAAAGAGTGGGAGAGCATATGTTGTACACAATTCTGCTACATTTACTTCTTCTCAAAGAGTATCTAATCAAATAGCCTGAATAAAAATAGGTTAGATAGGCACTGATTGAATTGTTCACTTAAATAAACTTATAATTAAGCATAAATGAAACGTTAATTTTTTTAATTTTCAAATTAAAATTAAAATAAAATAGTGCTTTCATAAAATCATAAGTATTTATTAATTTCATTCATTAACTCACGACTCATAGATTTACCGATTTTTAAGTTTAATTAGAGATTGGACTAATTATTTTTTAATTTTTTTCTTGCTTATTGCTAAACTTAATCTTCTCTCTGTCTCTCTATCATTCTTCTTCACTTTCTTCATTTTATTAATAGGATATATATTTTGATCAAAATCTTTGATAATCCTATCAATAATACATTAAAGCAAGCAATGAAACATTATTTAGTAAGAGAGAGAGGGAGAGGGTGAGAGAGAGAGAGAAAGAGACTGCTAAATAAAATTAACACTTAGTTTCATACCATAAAGCGTTTTGTCGCTTCAGTTTTCCAGTGAGTAAAATTTTGTCTGATACAGATAGACTAAAAGAATTAAGAAACAAGTCAACATTTCAGGTTGATCATATTTTTAGATTTCTTTTTACTATCTTTAATTTCATTCACTGTTTTTTTTTCTCCTCAAAAAGAGAAAGACTGAAAAAAAAAACATTCAAGTAATGTTGCAATTTACGGTTGCACCAAATGGATACTATTAAAATTTACTATTACCTTATTAATTTCATTCTTACCATACTATCATTTACTTTCTTCTCGTGTTTTTTTACTTTAGCTATATATGTATGCACAAGGAATTTATTAAATTTTAAAAAGATTTTAAGTTAAACATTGCATTAACTGTCATGAAATATTATCCGAAAAAGAGAAATAGAGAGTATTAGGAGAGAATCGAAAGGCTGGTTGATTAAAATGGAAAAGATTGATAAAAGAGAAGATTAATTGTGTTTTAAAAGAGAAATGGAAATCTTTTTAGGATGAAATTTTCCTTCTTTTCTAGCAGTATACTTATCATAGTGATATATGAAAACATATGCATTAAGCATTATTTTTATTATTTCCAAAGTGAATGAGCGTTGCTTTTCTTTTTTTCCTTACGACAATGTTGTAAATTAATTCTGTGAAGAGAAAAACTAAAAATTATAATTTTAGAAAGAATTTTATTTTTCTTCAAAATATGCTTGTTTAACTTACCTGCAAATTTGAATTGTTTCTTTCTTTGGGATGTCTTAAAATGTCAACAAATAAAAAGGAAAATGTGTTATTTTATATTTTAACGAAACGAACGCTTTAATTAATAGCAATCAATGATATATTGAAGCGATCGAGAAGAAAAAAACATCACATTTCTTCATTTTAATCATTATCTTCCACATATATTCTTTGCTGTAAAAAAATTAATTAAATTTTAGCTAAATTGGAATTGTGCCACCCTTCGTGTGAAATGTTTGGAGAGGGGAGAGAGGAGAGAGGAAGAGAAAGACATAGAAATAATAGTCACTGTGGAGTGACAACATAGTAATGGATTGGCTTTCGCTTCTAATTTCCTTTCTTTCTTAATTTCATTATGGATTTTGTTGGTTAAGAAAAAATAACCTTTAAAGAAATGAAGGATAAAAGATTAATTGAGTTATTCAAACGTAATTAACTATATCTTTAATAATAATAATAATAACTAATAATGATATTACCATTAGGTATTACTCATAATCGTTGTTATTGTTGTTGCTGAATATAAGATTGATTAGTGGTTATATAAATAAATCATTATTATTTATCATGATTTTGCAGCTGTTTGCACGTATATGCTAGAGATTACTTACTATCAGTTCAAGAAATGAAATGAAAGAAAAAAATGTTTTTATGGGGCAAAGGCAATACAAGTATGTGTTCGCATTATCTTCATTTAATAGATTAGCATTAATTGATTTTAATTGCCTTTATGACATTACTATGTTGCCTTTTGAATGGAAATTTAAATTAAAATTTAATGAAAACGACATTAGTAAGATTAATTAACTTTCAAGTACTTCTTGCTAATCATTTAAAGGAAGGTGCTTTTTTTAGTCTTTGAATTTAATTTTGTTCAATCTAATTTTATCAATCGTTACCGTTGCAGCTACCGGATCGGTTTTGGCAAGAACAATAGCAACAACAACAAATGAGAAAAAAGGAGAGAAAAGGGAGAAAAAATTCTTAGGACGATTATCTTACACGCTTGACTATGACTTCGACAAGAATTCAGTAACTTTTTTCTTTTTTCAAATCTCTTAATTAATAATTCTGTCAAATTTAAATGAATGAATTATTTACCTTAATTTGTTCAAATGTTAGAATTTAAATTATATCTGAAAAACTTTAACTATTATAGCTATAGAATGGTAATAATTGAGAATAATAGGATTACGGACTGTAAAGATTAACAATAATATAAGTAATCTGTAAAATACGTTTTCAACATTTAGCTATAAAAAACAACAAAATTTCAAAATATTACAAAATAATAGAAAGAAAATTAGATATAACATTTGTGTGAACACTTCTAAAAATTAAAAAAGTGAATTGTTTCTTTTTTTGCAACATGACATTTATGCTTACGTGAATTCAAAAACGTTTGATAGAAGTTAAGGTAGCTAGAAGTTAACGATTTTAGTTTAGCCTAAATTTATGCAAAGTCTCTGATGATGGCTTTTAACATTAACATGAAATATATATTTCCAAATTTGTCTTCGTTTTTCACTGTCTGAAGACTTTTAAAATTACAAGTCGTTTTTTTTCCGTGAAAAATAAAATTTTGTTTTGAATTTTAAATGAGAAATATATTTTTTGCTTTCTTAGAGAAGAAAAAATCCATGTCGAGAAGAAGAACTTTTACTGTAATTGAAAAGATTTCTCGAAAGCAAACCGAGTTTTGTAGATAGTTTTTTTCTTTTTCCCAAAAGATTTATATATGAAAATTTTGATAGATAGAAAGATTTGACAGAAAGCGAAAAAAGAAAACATTTATAGAAATGTTGCCCGAAATTTTTTCATCTTTATTGATCACTAAAAGCAAATAATCAAAAAGACTTTGATAAATTGAAATTTTTTCATCGATATGAAATTTACAGCTAACAGTAACTGTCATTCAAGCAGAAGGATTGCCACCAATGGATCTTAGTGGCACTTCCGATCCGTACGTCAAGCTTTTCCTCTTGCCGGACAAGAAGAAGAAGTATCAAACAAAAGTGCAAAAGAAATCACTTAATCCTGTTTTCAATGAAAATTTCATATTTAAGGTAAATTTAATTAGTTTAAAATATTTGTTTTACTATTAAAATACTAATAACAATTTAAACAACTGTCTAGTTGTTTGAATAAAAATCAACAAAAATTAATTTTCATTGAAATAATGACTATTTTTAATCATACTATGTTAACAACTGATAAGAGACCTGTTATATATTGGATAATGCAGAAGAAAAAAATGTAATTATGAATTTGTGCATCGTTAAAATTTTCGGAATTTAATTAGCTAATACTTTTCATATGAATATGACTGTTGTTTTAACAGATCTTTTTCTACTAATGTCTAATTACTTACTAAATTTTTTTTTCATATGTATTTTGAATTAATTGGACAAAAAGTATATTTGAGTATGAACATTTCCCGTTTATGCATACACATAGAGCCTACGAAAAAATTCGAAAATCTCGAAAATTCGAAATAATTCGAAATAATTGAAGAAGATGGCTGAAGATGAGATCGATCATTTGAAATTAGCAATGATCAGTTGAGAAAGATCAAAAAAAAAAAAACAATCTGCTCACTGTAAAAAGTCCACGGGCATTCAATACCTTTTTTAAAAAAAAAGGAAAAAAGTAAAATCACAATTTTTTGGTGTCTTCCTCTTATCGTAGTTGTTGTACAACAAATTAAAATATACGACAACAAAGATTATGACTAACTTAAATGAAACATTAGGATAGTTCCTAAAGTTAAATTAACACTAAAATAAGAAAAGTTAAAACAAAACTATTTTTTAATCTTTATGATAGCTTCTTGTCAACTGGGAATCTAAGCTATCGTATAATAAATTTAAGCTTAAGCAAATAAGACCTCAAATATTTGAACAAATTTTACTAGGAAATTTTCCACTTCAGGTCATTCATCACATTTTCATTAGCAAAACAAAGTACTTTTGCAAATTACAATTAATGCCAAAAAAAATGAGATTATTTGAACGAAGTGAGTAAAGTTTTTTTTTGTTAAAAAAACTATTATTGTTTTTTTTGCGATAATTAATGGAAATTTTGTTGGATTATAGCATTCCGATATAATTTCAAATTTATTTTCAAAAGTCAATTCCTTTGACATTAATTGAAACTAAAAGCATCAAATTAGTCTTTCATTAAAATGGAAAAATTTTTTTTGATGAATTTTCTCCACTAAAAATTCAACAATTTCCCTATTTACTAATCGAGAAGTGAGAGAGAGCGAAAGAGAGAGAGAAGAAGGGGCAGAGAAGTGATGACGTCTAACGTGCAATGCAATATTCATTATTTATACAAATTGGTTAAGCCTAAAAAAAATTTGTTTTTTTTTTCTTTTAACGCTTAATAAGTTTCATTGTTAGATAGCATAGAATATGTTGAACGGATTATGCTATGAAAAGCTTCCATTCCTCATTTTTAATTGTTTTAATTTTGATCGATCATTTCCTAACACTTCACCACTTCGTTGCAAAAGCAAAATGAAACACAGAATTTAGCAACTTTTTTCATTTCCATTTTTGAAATTTTTACTAAATTTACTATTATTTTTATTTTTTCACTAAATTTACAGCTAAACATTGCTTGAAATGTTTAAAATGAAAATTAAATGCTAAATTAAATTAAATTAAAAAAACTAAATTAAATAAACTTTTAATTAAACTAAATTAAATTGATTAAATTAAATATCACTCTTCATGCATTCTATTTATTAGTCTAATCTTCAGATTCCGTACAATGAAATTAGCAGTCAAACGTTGGTTATGAGTATTTTCGACTTTGATAGATTTGGTAAACATGATCAAGTGAGTTCATCATATCTCTGATTTTCGAAATAATTACCAACTTTCTTAAATAGATTATAATCGATATAAATCAAATCGAAATGGATTAATTATAATTGCAAAATATTAATATTTTATTTAAGCTGTGAAAATTTGTAGCTCCCAATTTATTGCTATTTCCTTTGTATGGTAATAAATATATTTTATAGAAATTGTTGGAGTCTAAAAAGTTGGGTAATAATCAGAGAACGAGAGTGAGTAAATCAAAAATCTTAAGGATAATTTTAGATAGGCGAAATTTCAATTCCTCTTGGAAAGACAGATTTAACTACCACCATTGAGAGGTGCGACTTAATTCAAACTCCACCGGTAATTTTTCATTTTTTTTCCGCTTGAAAATCACTATTGTAAATAATAGATGCAAAATTTCATTTCTTACAAGTTAAATAATAACTCAAAAATCTAAAAAATACTTTGTATTTTCAGATTATAAATATATTTCATTTTTATTAACTAGTGAAATTGATTGCAAAAATGAATTACCGAATTCTATGTTTTTTTTTTTTTGCAATACGATTCAGTTCACTGAGTTTACTAAATAAACTTTCTAGTGCTATGAAACGATTATAATAAATTAAAATTTTAATAGTAAATTTTGATAATATAATCGAAGAGCAAATATATTTGAAAGAAATGTGAAAAATTTCAGGAAAATAGATTAGGTGAAGTATGTCTAGCACTTCGTTATGTTCCAAATAAGAATAAATTAACGGTTGTTGTAATGGAATGTAAAAATTTGAAAAAGATGGACGTTCTTGGTTTGTCAGGTTAGTTTGAAATTAACAATAGCACTTTACAACACTTATTAAAATTCGCATTGTGTGTAACAAAACCGTTGCAATGTTGAACAACCACAGCTCTCCACTTTTCCAATTTTCCATTTAGGCCTAAATTATAATTCGTAGTGATAAATGTATTTCAATGAAGTATGTCTAGCACTTTGTTATGTTCCATATAATTAATTTCAGAGTAATAAATTTGATTATTTCAATGTTACTGTAAATGAACTAATCAGTTTTATTAGTGACGTGGAATGGTATCAAATCAGTTTTGCAGATCCGTACGTCAAAATTTATTTGATGTTGCAAAAGAAGCGGCTGGAAAAAAAGAAAACAACAATTAAGATGAAAACGTTAAATCCATACTACAATGAATCGTTTAGTTTTGAAGTCAGTCCCGAAAAAATGCAGGTAAAGTGAGTGTTATCAGTGAATTCAATCAGTGAATTGAATTTCAAAAATTTATCAATTGATTATGCCTTTTCATTTTATTTTGACGTATGTTATTTTCAAGAATTTAAAAGTCTAATATCAAGGATTAAAGTGCAAAACTACGATTATTGAGAAATAATATCAGCTTTAGTCTATTAGTGGGTAGTTATAGCAGTAGTGAACAATTATAGGTCGTTGCAATTTAATTTTAATTAATTAGATACAATTTCTTCAATTTGAGCTTAATATTGTTAGCTATGTTTATTCACTATTTTATCGGTTGGTTTTAATTTTCATAGTTTAATCAAAGGGATTTTTTCGTTCGATATTTCTAAGCCACTTTTCTTATCATTATCACTGGACATGATTTTTTTTTTGTTTTTCATATTACTTTTTAAATTAAATTTTTTATTAAAAAGAAAATGTTTGAAGTAAGACTAAAGTAAAATGAAATTAGAAAATTGATATTAGTAGAGCACTTTTTCTTCCATCAGCTGATAAATAAATTCTCTGTTAGATTTTAATATAAACAATATCGTTTAAGCGAGTGCATTTGCAAGTGATGGTTTCGGATTACGATCGAGTTGGTTCCAATGAACGTATCGGTCACGTTATCATCGGAAGCAATGCTAATGGTGTAGCGCTAAAACAGTGGCAAGATGTGCTTGCAACGCCACGTCGTTCTGTTGCGCAATGGCATACGTTAATGCCATTCAATGATAATTAATGATAAAATCAATCATTCCATTCTTTTGTTGTTAATTCTAGAAGAATTGTGATTTCTCATTTCTTACTGATCTCAGCGGAACGTTTTATTTCTTACGTATGAAGGTGCATTTCATGCTGAAACAAATCAAAGAAAGAAAAAATTAACAAAACTTTAAGGTTTTAGGAATACTGTGACATCAAATATTTTTTATTGATACTGTCTAATACTAATTGTTTTATTTTTAATTTTAATTTGTCATTTTTTTTCTATTTGCTCTACAAATGAAAAAATAATTTATCCAAGTTTTCTTGTATTTTTTTTTAATTCAGACTTGTAAATTTTACTTTATGTTTTGTAAATGTTGATAAGTTTGAAATTTTTGATAATTTCTTGATACATTACTGATATATATTTTGCATATCAGTTTGGGAAATTAATGGCTGTCTATATGTATATATCACAAACACACACACACACACACACACACATATGTACACACATATACAAATAACCAAATACCTAATTATTACCTTTAACATTTTCAATCCTTTCTTTAACGCTTACTTAACACTTCATCGATTGTGACTTGACGCACAAATAATACTTTATCGATTGTATGTGATGTTTCACATCGTTAAATTATGCAAGAAATGAAACGTTCACTCAGCGAACCTGTCATGCCTAAACGTTTTCAAAATTTTGTAATATTAATTGGTAGTAATATTCTAAACAGCAATTTTATAAAAACAAAGCAAATATTAATTCTAGTAATTTTTGCTAAAACATTTTGAAAATTTTAAGTTAAACATTTTAATCGCTCGCTTTTTTTTAAAAAAATATTCCTAATTTATAATGTATTTTAAAGGAATTTAAAACAATTCAGCACAATTAATCGTTCACGGCATATTGTTAGAAATTTTGTGTTCAAATTTTTTTTCACGTAATTTCATATTTTTCCAATTTTATCACTAAATGATATGTTTTTTCCGTACGTTAAATGAAATATATTATTTTATTGTCACTTATTGTTTGCTTACCAGAAATATATGATGAATTTATCATAATCATTGATAGGTGAAGAGAAGCAAGAAATTGGTCAACCACAAAATTTCAAAAAAGTAAGCTGATCGATGAAATATCCGTGTGATCTAACCGTGTGATCTAAATGATCAGACCACGTCTTGCAATCTTCCACGACAACGACTAATTACAGATATACTAGAAATGTTTCGAAATATTCTTACATTTATGCTGCTGATATTTTCAATATTACCTGTCCAATGTTTAAATTATATATTCCGTCGGACAAATATTCTAGAAAAAATGGAATATTGGAACAATAATATTAGTCCATGCGAAAATGATCAAATTTATTTTGATAATGAAAAAATCATCACAGTGTTGATTAGTGATAACTTACAATCACAGCAAATTAACCTTCCAAATAATGGAATTTTATTTTTCGATGAAATGATGGAAGTGGGAAAATTGGGCAGCTGGCAATGTAAGAGAAGGAAGAATGCGAAAGGTGAAATTTTCTCGCTTACAGAATTGAAGAGAAGAAAGTTTGGCTTTAATTAAGTAGTCGATCCATATTCCTACAAATTATCGAAATTTTGAATGATTTTAGAAAGACTGACAGATTTTTTAGAAATATTAATTGACTGATTAATTGAAAGAAAAAAATTTTACGTTTGTCTTTTTTTTTTTACATTTTATTATTAATTCTTCTATCAATTCATCCAGCGAGAAAATTTTGAGATTTCTGGGGAATAAAACTTATCAATCTCACCTGTTTAATAGCAAAAAATGAGGCACACAAACAATTCCAGAAGTATATTTTAAACAAAGTCCATCGTTGGGTTTCTATAACGGAGCAAACTGGATGATATTTGAAGACGGAATTCAATGGCGTCAAGCGTTACACGTTCTTCAGGTACCATCATCTCAGGTAAGAAGAACAAAAAAAAAATCATCGATATATGAATAATTATCAAATATTGAAGTCTTACCGACACTTCTCTGAATAATTCTTTTAGGATACTGCAATAATTCCAACAGATAGCGGTAGTCGAGTGTTGTTGGAAGATTTTGTTACAGTTAGTTCACTAATAGTGGCTGGTCAGGTAAAGCTACAACCATTTGCTTTTCATTCTTTTACTTTTTACCGCACGCATTATAACACATTCTTTCTATTTCAATTTATCAAATTGCGATATTTTACCTAAAATCAACTGAGCGACCCAATTTGATTTATCAAAAAATCAAAAACGAATAATTTAGAGGGAAAGAGAAACACTTCCAGAAATGATATAACACTGATGCTTACCTTAACAGAAAATTTCATTTTATTTTATGAAAATCAAGTACTTTATTTCTTTAGTCCTATCTAACCGCAATGAGAAAAAAATCTTTTTCGAAATTCACATTTTTTCCTCTTCTCATTTAAGCGCTTGCAATCAATTCAAACACATTTGCACGTATAGATATTGTTCACAAAAGAAAAATCAACAAATACTGAAAAAATAAAAGAAAAAACAATTCATTTATTCTTTGTTGCATAAAAAGTTTAAAAAGGATGAGCTAAATAATCCTAGGAAATCGATGTTATTTCGAAAAAGATACTTTGAAATTGAGGAATGATGAAATGTCGAAGTTAATTTTCTCCTTTCTTATTTTTCATGCATCAAAGTCTTTTTACACACTTTGAAACTCTAATTTATTGATTGAAAAAGAGGAAAATTTTCAAAAAAAACATTCGAATAAGTTTGATATGAATTATATTGTTGTAATTATCTAAAATCAAATATTACCAAATCCATCACAATTTTTATTTGTTTCCATCTTACCTTTGTACCTATCGCTTCAATTTCAACGTATTTATTTCCTTTTTAAAACTATCAAAAAAATTTTCTGTTGTAGTAAGTTTGCGATAGCAACATCGTAATAAAGTAATGGATTGACGTAAAAGTGAATTGATTACTGATATCTTTTAGTTTTTTTAGTATTGCAAAAAAAAGTGAGATTGCCAGGACAGTAATTGATTACTTTAATTTGAATTCCTAGTTTTACACCTCGGAAATAAGATGAATAGCAAAATGAATTTATTGAAATTTATGAGCGGCAGCATTTAAATTCATTGCTTTCGTTTACTTATTTATGCATCGTTTCTTGTTTATTTTTTTGTTTACGAAAGTGTCAAAATGTTAAGTAAAAGATCCGTTAAGTGAAAACGTCATCACTCATTTTAATGGAACAGTTAATAAAGTTAGCTGTGTTGAAATTTGTTGAAATTTGAATATTTCATCACCTATTCTCTTCCTCTTCCTCTCTAAATTCTTGCAAAATTTGATGCAGAAAATTTAATTACAATAAAATTGCGTGTTTCTTTTGATAGATTTGAATTTTGGCAGTAAATATGTTTATCCAAAAAAATTAAAGTTATATTTATTGAATAACACTATTTCGCAATATTTTTCAATCTCTTCTAATAGGCAATAAATGACGAGGGATAAGATTGTTGTTTGAAATGCGAGATTTCATCCACGAATTCTAATTTTAGCGTCAACGAGGTAAACATTGAAGAAGTGTTACAGTTATTTGAAGTAATAAAAAAAAAATACGAAATCAGAAGTGGAATTTAAGTGAAAGTTATTGTTACGTGATTCCTAACGTGTTCTATTTGTTTGGAATGAAAAATTGAAACTTTTTTAAATCCTTATTATTTTACCATATTTCTTATTATTTTGTTAAAAAAAGATGGAAGCAATTTTTTTTTTGATAGTCAAACTTGTTTTTACAAACAAATCAAAGATTAAATTGAAAAAATCTGTTCTTAAAGAAAAAAAAATCTGATCTTAAAGAATCACTCACTTCTACAGCAGTAATTTCTTCAACTTTCTTCTCTATTTGTTTAGTGCTTTCCTCATTAATGATATTGTGATGGTCGATTTTCGAACAAATTAGAAAAATACGATCTCTTTGAAAATATGAAATTAATAGGCAAAGCAATAAATACATTAACATTTAAAAAAAAAACTTAATAAAAGTTAAAAAAATTTTTTGATAAATTAAAATAGTAAAAAAATAATTTAAAATAATAACATTCCCTATCAATGATGTACAGCAATAATTTGAGTGAAATGATTGTTGTAGGCTATGAGCAATGATACTTTCAATGAAGCATTCTTACAATCTATCGAAGGTCAACTTCAATTTGATTTAGCAACGAAACTTAAATTTGCAAAAAACATTAATGGTATCGATTATCAACGGCCTAAATTTAAAAATACAGTAGCAATTATGGATTTTCACCAAGCAGAACATCCTGCAGGACAATTCAATAGCAATTTACAAGCTGAGGTAATCAAATTTGTACTAAAATAATTGCTATTTTAAGCTGCAAAATTTAAGTCATTTAAAGTAATTACTTACAAATATATTCGGAAACTTTTGAAACGTTAATGAGAGCAATTAATAGGAAATAATTGATTTGTCTCTAATTATTATCAACTGATGCAGTAGAATTTAATGAACTGTGTTGATGAAGCACATCTAAAGTTCGGTTTCTATCAAAGGATTTTTTTCCTATGTGAAATTGTCCAAGAAGTGATAATCTATCGGTTGCTTGAAAGATAATAAAAACGATGAATGACGAAAAAATTTTTGCAATATTTACTATTAATCAAAAGTTATTGTAGGAAATTTTCGGTGTATTCCAAAAATCAATAAATTGTTTAATTTAAAATTTTTAAAAATGTCAAAATTTAGGCATAATAAAACATTGTGTTCTTTTATGATCAACTTTTTTTCTTTCATTGTTTCTTTCAAATCCAAAGTTGTAAACATCGAAAATGCTGTAATTAATTATTGATCGTTTCGTTGCATACTTGAAAGTTGTGAGATTTGTTGCATAAATTGCAAATTAATTTATTTAAAGTTAACTTTCAGAAATTCACTTTGATATGTTCCTATCAGCAATGTCAACCAACAGCTGAGAGATGTAGTCGGTCATTTCAACCAATTGGTCATTGCTGCAAAATATGCGGTAGCTTTGAAGAATTTAAACAATTTTATTAAAGTAACAATCAGGGAATGAAACAAATTGCTATTTGAGAAATTAGCCAACCACGTAAAGTGCAGTTAGACAATCAAACAGTTTTGCAACGCTAAAATTATTTTGTAAAAATAAGAAAGAAAAGTAACGAATCCATTCGATAAGTATTTTTTTTTTCTCTTCTCTTCCCTTTTCTTTTTTTCCATTCTCTCTCATTTTAATCCCTTATGATTTGATGCAATTGTCAGACTTTGTGAGAAATTTATTGTTTGAAAATTTTATGATATTATGAAATGTTTGAATGCTTCTGGTAGATCTTAGAGAGAAATACTTGAGGGATTTAAAATCCAGAAACTTATTGCAAAGTATAATCATTTTCACTGCTGTTATTTCCAAGAAGAAATTTCCTACGGGAATTGAAAAGCAAAAATTTTTGCTTATTGACATCATCATCATTTAACTTTTAGGTTCCATGCTTCGTTTTCGCACAACAATCTTCAATTTTAACAAATTTCAAAAACAAATCGAAAAATATAAAAGAAAAAACCAATTCATCATGGAGTACGATTTAGATATTGCAAGTTTACGTATCGATTACAACGATTTCTTACCGCAATATCAGGTAAAATGACGAATACGAATACTACGAGTATAAAAAAGTTTGCTGCAAATCATTTTAACATAATATATGCAACTCAATTATCATTAATTTTCAATTATGTTTGATTGCGGCAACATTAAAGGATTTTGGAGTATTTTTTTTTGTAATTTTGGAATTTCATAAAGTTTGTAGTAATTTTGCTAATTACACAGTGCTGTTGAGGTGTTTAAGATATTTCTTAATTAGAAAGAAATGTTTTTTTTTATAATTTAGAATTTCAGAACAGATATTATCTAAAAATTGATAGAGGATAGATGTGTTGTTACTTCGATAGTAATGGATTGAAAGTAGCTAAATTGTTTATGAGTAATAGTGTAATAATTAATAATAAATAACAATTAAATATCACTTTGTTTCTTTCCATTTCCAATTTTAATTTCATTTCATACATAACCGTTTATTACTTTTAAGATTGTTGTTCTTGCACGATCGGGCGCAAAACATCCATTTGATGAGCAAGTTTATCGTGCAATACTGAAAGACTTAAGCGGATTTGTGCAAAATAATTTTGGTAATAATCGTCAAGTTTAGATTTAACGAATAATTTCCTTGACAAGTCACTTCGATCTACTAATTTCTAATTGGCAACACTTAATAATGCCACATTGGAGGATGAAATTTTGTGTATTTTACTTCACTCAGGTAGCACAGATTAATTTCCAGTAGAAGTAAAAAAAACTTGTAAGTTCATTTTTAGGCGCTTACTTTACTGTTGTTTTATTTGTAGTTTTAGTAGATATTAAAATTTGCTCAATTGATAATATCAAAGCACAAAATAATCGATCATTTTCTAAATTAAAATCGTTAATTGTTTGTGTTATAGAAATTTCACATTCAATTGCAATGGCTAAAGTTGAAGAGATAATTTCGGTGAATTTCCATAGCTCTACCAAAGGTTCCGTTTTAATTAATTTCGTTAACCTGCTCGTCGGCTTCTTTGAAGCGGTGTTATTTCTTCCTAAAGAAATGGTTTGTTTTTTTGAAAATTTTTATTTATTCTAAATTATCATTTCAGGCGATGTAGCATTAACTCTTATTTTATTATTTGCGATCGGTGCGATCAGTGGAGCGGTCATCTTGGCAGTTAGGCGAAAATTTAACTTGGCCAAGTAATCATTTGTATTGATTGTTTACCTTCAGAGATACAAAATTACTTGTAGTCTTTCTAACTCGAGTACAGAAATTTTAAAAAGAATTCAAATGAATTAATTAATTCCAGTTTTCGAGGGTTATCGGATCGGAATTCAATCTATGAAGCAGTTCATTGGAGAAGTGCAAAAATTGAAGATGAGCTTGAATTGCTACGTAACAATAAGTCAACTGTAAATATTGCTACAAGTGATGCTCAGGTTATTGAAACTTTAAATTTTAACCGTAAGTACACAAGTGCAACGTTAGTAAAATTATAGTAAAAATAAATGATTAAAAACGTGCCAAAATTAAACAATCACTATGAAACTGTTCAATTGGAAGTTTAGGAATATTTTAATACTTTAAAACATTTACTCATTTCAGAACCATCCGATGAAGTCAACATCAGAATTTAGTTCCACGTTTGAAAATGCCGTATTTGATGACGCAATTGTCGATGATATTGGTTGAAAAGTGTTGTTAAGAGCTCCTCTAAAATGCTCACTTTTAATTTCCTCAAATAGCAAGTAGCAAAATTACTCACAATGTAAATTGCATTTAAAAAACATGTAGAAACTTTAAAATTTTTCATTGGCAGAAAATCCAGTACAAAAACAAAAAAGCATTATTGTGATAGAACTGTTGTTAAAGTTTTATTGTTTTATTTGAATTTCTTCTTTATTGCTTTGAAATATTATTGAAATACTGCTCGATCCTCTGCTATCAGCTCTATTTGCCATTAAATATTTAAATAAAACAAATAGTGCCGCCTCAGGATAGTTAATTAATTCTATAAATGTTAATTTTATGCGTTGAAAATTATAGAAGTTTGATGTAAATATATGAGTTTGTTTTAATGAACACACTGCAACCAATCGGTTATTTATCGTAATTTCAATAAAATATTAGCAAGGAAAAAAAAAGGTGAATGCAATGATAAATTAGCTAACTACAAATAGATCCATCTGCACTTAATTCGATTACAGCAATTTTATATTCTAAATTAAAACAATCATTGAACAAAAACAAACTTGTAATTCACTGAATTCCTGTGCTGCAAAATTTGATATTAAACAAAAATGAAGAGTGCTGGAAGATTTGTTTAGATTGTCAGAGAATTCCATTCGTGCAGAAGAATTTTAATATCAGTAATTTATTGCATTTCAACGACTGTTTTCTAGAGGAACTATTATTGCATAAAAATTTTCACATAAGAAGCTTAAATTTACAGCAAAATTTGAAAATTAAATTAAAAGAGGTAAAGAAAAGCTCAGAAAAATTTATAATCCGCCACACACGAATAGCACTTTAGAAATGCTTTAATCCTTTTGTAAAAAGTTTTCCACTAATAAATGTTGAAATTCCTTCTCTTTTGTATTAGTTATGCTTGTCAATTATTTACTCGACGGGATTTAATGAATTAATGAAAATTGAATTGCCAAAACAAAAAGCTTCGAAGATAAGACACCGTTGTAATGAAAGTGGAAGTGTTTCAGTGGAAAAATTGCGTAATTGATGAAATGATAAAATGGAATTTTGTAAAATAATTTTTAACCAAATTATTTTGCAAATTGCTGAAGAAAGTGCCGAGAAGCGATAATTCAGAATTGAAAGAGGAGAAAGCATCTTCTACTCTTTTTACCCTTTTTTTTTCTCGTCACTTTCCTAAAGTATGTAAATAATCAAATTTCAAAAATTTTTTCAGCAATTTCTTCTTAGCAATTCAGCATATCTTAACAACCTGATAATCACATGTTTCGGCAGCGATTATACGAATTGCCTTTGATGAACCGCTCTTTATTTTACCTCTAACCTTTTTGTAAGCGATCCATTTCTTTGCTCAATTCTTTTCCCTCTATTTTCCTCTTTTTTCTTTCCCATTGGTTATGTTTTATTTGGTAGCAGAATTTCAGTTATTTTAACTGGCATCTTATTTCTTCGCTTTTGGAACTTTTCGAAACTCTTCCGGCACCTCATCAAGGATACTGTACCATGTACCAACCGGTTCACGATCCTAAAACACTTTGATAGTTTCATACAGTAACATGTATTTTGCTCATTCACTTTTTCCTTCCAAATTTCACAGTTCATCGAAATTTCAACTCTTAAATTAAAATTAAAACAAGAGAGGAAAATTTGAATTTCATACCGAATCATCGTAAATTGCATTAATAGTTAAATTTCTGAAACAATCCATCCACTGTTTTCTACCTTCTGGCATTGGACTACCATTACCAATGATACAACAGCCAAGTAGGTCATCATGACCGATCCTACAACGATTGTGCAAACCTTTGAAATAATAAATGTGTAAATACATTACTAGGACCATTTAAAAAGTATTTAAGTTGAAATTTATAATACGTTAGGAAGAAAAAAAAAACAAATAATTATCAACAGTAATAAATAGCGATAATTTTTCACAATATTTTGAACTATATTTTACCTATCCCAATCCATTACACGAACTAGTAAATTAGTTCCTTCAATTTCATTCAAAGGAAGGTCAAATTCGAGGCACTCATGATATACGGGATTTAGATTAGCTCGTTTGATTGACGTTTTACGTGCTTTTATGCGACGTCGTTGATAAATTTGTTCGATTTTAACGTAAGGATCTGAAAGGAAAATTACGGATATTCGAATTGTTGCCTTTCTTGTCAATTAAAAATGCTAAATGTTTTTAAATTATGCATTATCGAATTAAAAATCAACACTTATGAATTCAAAACTTACTTTAACTTTAGTATTATAACACTTTTTCTTAAGTTTTATACAGAGAATCAAAGAAACGTGCCTGAAGCACCCGTAATATCCATCGGTCTCAAATTGTATGCTTTCGAAACCGTAACGTACAGTTTTCGGTCAGCTATGGAATATGATAAATAAACCAATAAGTCACCGAAATCATCCTTACCCTAAAAACAAATATGGCGAATGAAAAAAAAAGGAAAAATCTAAAGAACATAAAATGGTTAAAAAAGTCAAACCGGTGTGCTCATAATTTGCATAGTGTATTCAGTCCACGTGTTCAATTCTGATTTTTCGAATAAGTCACGTAAAATGACGTTACCAACGAGACCGTGTCGTGTGAAACGAACAAAATTATACACAATAAACTGCAAATAATTCACTCTCTTTCAATTAATTTTTACTTTCTTCCTAACAAGAAATTTTATTACTTTTGCTAATATAATGGAAGATGAAGCACAATTTAGTAAATGAAATGAAACTTCATAATTAAAGCTATCATTTTCAGCAAAATAGTAATAATAAATAATCGATAAATTAATCACTCGTTGGTTAATTTGAATGAGATAAAATTTTCATTATTAATACTTTTAAAAAACTTACTTGTAACATTCTGCTGGATAAATTAGCATAACTGACATCAAATGAAAACATTTCATTGCATTCTGAGTTAGAAGAATTCTTGAAAATACGAGTTTTGTATTGATTACGCCTTTCCGGTAGCAGACATAATTTCACGTACGGTTCCGAATTCTGAGTTTCCAAACATAATTAATAAGAGAAAAAGAAATTCGAAATAAAAATCAGAGTTATAATGATTTATTCTATTAACTTAAATTTTTCCTAAAATTTATAAAACATTTAAGAAAAAGAAAAAATATTAAAATTAGTCTTACTTCAACAGGAATACCATTAGCTCGAATAATGTGCACCATCAATACACGATGAATGAAATCGTAGCGAAGTGAAAATGTTAATGTACCTCTAACACAATATAAATTAGAAGATTTTTCACAGCATTCAACTTCACGACGTTTCACGCAACATCTGTCACCCTCCTGAATTTATACTTTTGAATAATCTATCTTAAGTGTTGTTACATTGACAAGATGCTTCTATTTCAAATATTAGTTAGTATAAAGTGACATTCAAGACAGATCATAATCATATCGTTTATTCAAAACAGCTAAAAAAACCAAAATAGATGGATGGATAAAAAGTGAAGCAGAGAATGATCACCTGAAAATCATTACTTTGTTCATTGTTCATAACGGTTGAAGTAATTATTAAACCATTATGTTTCGATTCCGTCATACTACGCCAGAATGAAGCAATACTTCGAACACGACTGGTTAGTGATTTCTTGCATGAACTGAATGAAAACAAACAAAATACTGTTGATATAGTGAAAGAAAAGCATCAAAGCATTCCGACAACGTAACTCTTTAAACTAAAAAAAAATTTCCACTTTTTAGTTTAAAGAAATAAATGAAAATAGATAAATGAATTACATAATGTAATTAACGTATTATCATCAATTTTCCTCTATATTAAAATTATAATATGAATTTTTGATTATTTTAATAAATCAAAATACATTCGTTAAAGTATTTCTCTCACAGCTGATCATTAAAATTGATACTGCCAAAATAAAAGTGATAAAATGATAGTAATAATTGATGTGATAAACAAATGAATAGAGAAAAGGCAGTGAAAGAAAAGTTAGTTAATATCATCCGCCCATTCAAAGGAAGTCAATTTTCAAAATGTTAATTGGCATGAATGAAACGGATGCACGTTGGTGTGATAATATTGATGTTTCTGGATGAGAAGGAATATTTGGATATTTTCGAATTTAAATGAGAGAGATACCGACAATTTTGTTTCTTAATGGATCATTTCACTCTTATTATTTTTTTTATTAGAAATTTTTAGAGTCAAATAATCTTTCCGGTACATTATCATTGTATGAATAATAATTTTTCCTATTATATTACTCATAAAAATAAAAAATTTTCTTATGTGAAATACTGAAAATTTAAGTTAACTTTAAGTGAAGAATAAAAAGAAAGAAATTTTCTTTTTTTTTGCTTTTAACTAAATGAAAATAAAATTTCAGAGGAGAAAAAAATAATAATAAATTGAATGAGACGGAATGAACGATGAATGATTAATAAAAGTATCATAGGTTTGGAATAAAATAGTTTGATTTAAATTTAAAAAGAACTAATAATAGAAAAGACACAAACACATGCATTTTCACTTTTACATTTATTCATAAATATTTAAATGAGTTTTAAATAATATTTCCTTATTGTTCTAATATGCTAACTGAACAATAATTATTTTAATGAAATCGTTGTATTAAAGAAAACTTTAAGATATAATTTAATTAATATATTTCGTGCATTTATCTCAGTTTATTACTATCAAATGATAATTTTGTGTAATTAAAAATTAAAATTACAAACAAACTTTTTTTGTGAAGAGAACAATTGGTGTGGCAAATCAACATGTTCCTTATCATCGTCATCATCAATTAACAGTGAATGTTGTTGCTGATAGAATTCGTCGTGCATTTCTACAAACACTTTTTAATAGTTGACATTAAAGAAGGACGACAAAAACTCTATCCATTATCATTTTTTTTCTTAACTTATAAGTTTATTATCGAAAGTATGAAATAAAGTATAATTCCTGCATTTCATATTTTGATATGTGCATATGCATAGGTATTATTATATGCAAAATTTTGCATTTCATATATCTAACTAATTTTAAGTTTTAAAACTGATAACATTCAACTGAGAATTTTTCCTCTTTTTTTTAAGAAAAAAGTTGTAAGTGTGTGTGTGTGGAAAAACGTTATGTTTGCGAGAGAAAAAGGATGCAATCAGTCATTTTTAGCAAAAAATTAAAATTTTTTTTGGCATAAAATGGAGTAAAAATACTGAAAAAAAATAGTAACAAACGAACAAGAATGATCAAAAAAGAACGATCATCGAACAAGTCTTCTGAAATTTCACTTCCAGCAGAAAAAAAAATGATACCCTAAAATATTCTATTTTGCTAAGTGCTTCAATAAAACTATGAAATTACACTTAACTACTTCGTATGCATTAATATATTTTAGAAATAATTTTAGAACCCTTCTTCAGAAGCATCTTTCATATTTTATTATTCAATTTCCCATAATTAAATATTATCAGAAATGAGTGTTGCAAATTGATAAATGTCTTACGAATGCAATTTCATGAAAAATATAGGTTTTTTTTAATGAAACAAAAAAAGTAACTTTTTCAAAAAAAGCTTTAAATTTTTTTTGAAAAAAATTTAATTCGTAACAATACAAAACTTTCGTTAACAAAAGTGGAAATTTATGAAAATTTACACGCACTTCTGCTCCCACCGTAATTATTTCCATTTCAAACAAAGAATTACATTTTTGATATTAAAAAAAATTAACAGTATTTTCAAAAACTTTCAGTCTTTACAGATCAAGAAAACATCATTCATACCTACTGAAGTTCCTGAAACATAAAAAAAAATTTGAAAAAGTCTCAAAGAATAAATAATCTAAAATAAGTAACAACCCATATGTTTTCTCAGATGTTTGAAAGATTATTTTTGATCAAAATACAGGTTCCAGGTTTATAATTTTATTAAAATTCAAAATTTTCACCAAAAACTTAAAAAAACGCTGAATGCCAAATTTTCATATGCAAAGACTTCACCCCTCTCTATCTCTCTCTCTCTCTTTCTCTCTTCGTCCCTTCCTCAACTATTTCATCTAAATAAAATATTTTATTTTAATTTGTTAAAAATAAAATATTAGTCAAAACTACTAGGCTCCAATTTTGCTAAAAAATTGAAGCCAAAAAACACGACCAGCAACATTTAAAATGAGAAACAAAAAAAAAATTTACAAACATTTCAAAATACGTCAATTTTTGAGGAACAAATTTGGTGCATTCAAAATTCAACTCAATCCTTCCCAATGTGACTTGCTAACTTTAACATTCATTTATGTAAACTTCTAAACATTAAATTTTTCACAAAAAAAATATTTGTCTCAAAAGTAATATAAAATGTGAGTGACTTTATTCCATTAAAATTTCAATTTCCTTCTCAAATAATTGAAATCATTGCGCGCTCTTTTTTTAAAAAAAAAAGAAAAACTATTTGTTAAAATTTACTTTAATATCGTTGTTTTGTGATACCGAAAAATCAATGAAAAATGAATAGAAAGTAGCACGTAGCACGTTGAAAATTCTCGACGAGCCAAATATAGAACGTTGGAAAGTTTTGCGGAGTATTGGAAATTGTTCACTTGAACCCTCTCAATTATCATTTTAAATATGATAATTATGCTGTCAGTACAACAGAGTTGAACTCTTTGTGACAGCATAATACCAGTTGAACTAAAAGGTCATTAAATTTCTTGCCAGAAATTTTTGCTGCAAAATTTCTACTAAATAAAAAAAAATTTTAGGAGAAAAACTTTTGCTTAATGCATTTTGATTATATTATTCAAACTTTTTGTTGATAAGCTACAATAGCAAAAGTTTAATTGATAAACAAACAAAGGCATTAATTTCAACCTAATTTCTTACCTACCACTACTACTACTAGTAAACAAGTCTATTGACTAATCCCTCGGTGATGTGTTATGCCTTGGGAAAAGTAGGCCTGGAAAAGCAGGAGCTAGCCTAAAGAAGAAAAGAATTTGCGTTTTAAATTAGATGGCCTAATAAATGTTTTAAACTACTGATGCACCAGAGATTTGATAATTACAGCAAATCTTCAAAAACAAACAAACAAGAAAAATAGTTTCACTTAACTTAAGTTACAGAAAATCGCAGCAAAAATATATATTAAAATCATTAAAGAAAAGGGCCGAATGGTTAAAATTAAAGTTAAAAAATAACTTTATCATTTAAAAAAAACGTTAAAAACGAAAAGGTTTGAATTAAAACATTTTAATTTAAATGATTCTGTATGAACCAAATGAATGAGTAAATGAAATGGCCGGTTATTATCAAATTTGCAATGATAAAAGTATATTATCATTGTACTTTATTAAATGAATGCAAATTTCGCACGAGACATTTAATGAGAGAGGCACAGATTAATCAATTTTTCTTCATCTCTTCCTTTTACTTTCACAATTCACTTCTTCTCAAAATATAACTAATTAAAATTTTTGCGCAATATTTTATGCTTCTTCTATGATTTCAAAATTGATGAAGAAATTTGGCGCTGATAATTATGAAATTCGGAATTGTTCATCTTCAGATGTTTATGGACTTATAATTAATATTCAGAAATGTAATTATTTCAAAATAGCTCAGAGAAAAATTGGTTTTAATTCTAAATTTTTAGTATCTTCAGAATAATTCCTAATCTTAAAAAAAACATCTGCAAATATGGTAATTAAGGCAATTGAGAAAAATGCACCTTACAATCTTCTTATTTCTTTTATTCGTTAAATTTTGCTAAAATTTTAATTGAAATTTGATAAAGGAAGTCAGAAAGCATAAGTTTCAAATGCTAAAAAAGTGAAGTAGTTGTCTTGGAAGAGAGAGAGAGAGAGAGGGAGAGAGAAGAAAGGGAAGGAGTTTTAAAAATGACAAGCTGAAGAAATATAAACTGATGTGATTGGCTTCTTTCCTTTTTTAAAAAATAATTTGTAATTATAATCTCGAGAGAAAGTAAAAGTAATGGGATGATATCTGTAGTGTCATTAGTTAAGCAAAAAATAACATTTTTGTTTTATGCAACTTTGCATGAAATGGTTTGCAACTTTACAAAAAGCATTCGCAAGAATTTTTCAATTCATAAATGAAATGGATATTAATCTAGCAGCATTTACTATCCCGGTCTTTTGATCATTCTTGAAATTGCTTATATTGACCTATTTAAACAAAAAAATAAAGAGCTTAACTTACAGGTACTAATAAAGGAAGCTCACGTTAGTACGTAAGATACGTGAAATTATGTATTACATAACTTCTCCTGGATATGTACATTTTGACAATCTGTTTAAAGCTAAAATTCACGTGAATCCACAAGAATGTCGAACACAGCCAAAAGCTGAAGATGAAATGATCGTGAGCAAGTACACTTATGTTGTTTTGTAAAATTGTATTAAAAAGATTTGCAATGTATCATTTAGAGATAATTATATATGAAGTGGAAAATTTCTACTTAAAAAGAGAAGTTTGAATTTTTTTGAAGTCAATATTTATTGACTATTTAAATCTCAATCAAACAAATAAGGTGTAAATTTTCCACTATTCTACTGTTTTCTTCTAATCATCAAAATTTCGACAGGATCAAACGAAGTGCCCAACGAATCATTCTAAACAAAAGCAGGCGATGCAATCTGTTATAGAACACAGTGTTAGAATATGGATTTATTGATTGATTGATTTTGCTGCAAGAAATTTGCATCTCCTGAATATTTTAAAATTTCTAAAGCTCTAACTACTAATTCATCCAAAAAAAAGATGAGTATTTTCATCGACCTGGTCGATACTTTCCTAGAAAAGACGAAGAAAAAAAAATGAACAGAAATTTTTTATTCAAATTAAAGAAGGCTGTAAAGAATTGAAACAAAAAAGAAAATGTTTTTTTTAGCATTAATACGTTTAAAATTTTAATGACAATTATTGCAATTTTTCAGAGAAGCTCTGTTACTCTACTCTTCCTAAAACAATCAAATATTTCATGCTGACCTTAACAGGAAATAAATTATTGGAAATTTAATTATCTCAACACGATCCGTGCAATTCTACTCATCACTGCAGTAATGCTTTTTAATTGAAAATTTTTTCCATAAAAAAAAGCCAGTAATATTATTGTTGTGAAAGTAATGCAGTAAATATTATCGATGCTCTTACAGATGGACAACAGTGCATCATTGTAGTTTTCAAGTTCGTCAGAAAATAAACAGAAATGTTGAAGTTAAAATTTTCATTAATATTCAGATGAATATGACAATACTAAAATATAGCTACTAATTAAAATAATTAGGTATAACATTATTAAAATTCATACTCAATTTTGAAATAAAAGATCGGTCCATTACTTGTTTTTCTTTGATTTTACTAGAAGCTACCAGTCTATCTTCCTGAAATTACTCTTAGCCTCCTAAATAAAATCATTCAAAAAAGAATAATTAAATCAAAAAAAATCTTTTTTGTATGTGTGTGTATTGCTAATTTGTAAATAATCCAAAAATAATATGCGTTTGTAATAATTTTAATTACAATAACTATTCGTGTTAAAATCAAATTTGAAAGCAATCCAATTATTGAGCTAATTGCTTAATACCATTCTTTTGCTAAAAATTAAATTCGAAAAAAAAATGAGAGAATTATTTTAAGAGTGTAGCTGTAAAGAAGAAGGGAAGAAAGGACATCACTGACGATGAATTGCAGTGATAATGAAAAAGATCTTCCCATTTCACTTTAAAAAACAAACAAACATAAATCTGAAAAATAAAACTCATAATTTTTTGAAATTATTAATTTCCAACCAAAAAACTTTTTCTTTCTCTTTGAATTTAAGGCATTGCAAAATAAGCTATATTGAGGCCTACGATATATCCGATTATTTGTTATTATTACTATTACTATTGTTATTATTACTATTATTATTATTACGTTACTATTGTTATTATTACTATTATTATGATTGTTTGAAAAGTAGAAAATAAAAACGTTAAAGTTAGGGGAAGTGGTAAAGGGGAAAGATGTAATTCATGCGAGATGCGAAACTAACGAGCTGAAACATATTGGCACTTTGATAAATTACGTTTATCCATTTGGCATCAGCTGATCAGAATTATCCATTGTGAGGTCTCGAATGATAATTTATGATTATCACTCATCTATTTTTATTCTCTCAACAATTCACATTCAACAGAACATAACAAAATAGTGGGTTTTAAAAGAAGTTAATAAAAAATTCGGAAATAAAATCTAAATTTAAGAATTACATTTTGAAATAGAATAAGTTGTTATCGTTTCTTATAATTCTATGTAAAAATGATTTTAAGAAGTACCATTCACTTATCATTCACTCTAAAAGTTGAATTAACACTTTTAATATATCTTTGTTATTGTAAGTCAGTGAAATTTAAAAATAATTACTTGAAGGTTAAAACAGCTCTTAGTAACTAAATCCTAACCGTATGGATCGAACACTTTTTGTCTTATCTATAACTCTTGATGAGATGGTAATAATATTGCTATCAGTTCAGTGCTGATATCTAATTTAATTCTAATTTCTAAGCCTTCGAATTGTGTTCAATTATTTCGGTTTAATCCTTTCATGTTAGAGTAATTCACTCATGAAATTGCATATTTGTTAAAAATTTATTTATTACCACAATTTATTATTCAATCTTAAATAAATGATTAAAAGTAAATATTCATATTTTGTAAAAATTTATTTTTTAACTTTAACTTTTTCACTTCTAATAGTTTGATAATATAATTGAAGTGTTAAATGATAATTAAGTGCATAACAAGCTATCACATCGTTGCAAAGAAGTTAATAAAAACGAAATTGAAAAAATAATGAGACGTTAATTTTAGTGTCATAGAGAAAAAAGGATCGCACAAGATTGATTGATTCCTTCAACAGTGAAAGCCTACATGTTCACAACGTCTAACAGTTTCAACGTTTAACAGTTCCAACGTTTCAACATTAACAGTTTCAACGTTTAACAGTTCCAACGTTTCAACATTAACAGTTTCAACGTTTAACAGT